>JAVJIF010034870.1:0-30448 GCA_038442645.1 Agave tequilana | reverse complement strand
TTGCACAAGAATTAGGTGTGAAAGAAATGGTTAATGGTTTAGAGTTCACCTTTGATCTTGTTTACTTCGATTATGAGATTATTATACCTTGTTCCAATCTTTCGTTATAGCAAGTAGTTATATCGAGTCGTACCACAAGGAGAGCAAGCGTAGAAGCTTCACGATATTAGTGAGACAAAGAAACGATACCTCTTCTATGTTAATTACACAAGAGCAATATACAAGAAGTTGTGGATTGGTGGTGCATTGTGAAAAAGAAGTGAAGTGAATGAAGTGTGATGAAGTAAAGAAAAGATAAGAATGCTAGAATAAGATGTATAAACTCTTTTGATTAAAAAGATGCATGGCTAGCATTACTACACCTTCTTGCTAACATACTAACTCTATTGTTGATTGCAAGATTGCCTCATCAAGAATCATAGACAATTTAATATAGCTTGCATGTGTAGTATTCCTTCTTGAAGACTAGAGTTCCTTTTAGTTAGTTAGCTAGAATCCTCTTCTTGAATCTTAGGTCCTTTTACTAGATGAACATTGAGGAACTATAGGCATGATACTCATTTAGTGCAAAGGTAGAAGAATCAAACTCTTTTGTACATTCAAAGCTTAACTACAAAGTTAGCTTGAAGTACTTGAGTTGATCTTGCTACACAAGTGACACAACCATGGTAATCCATCCTTTTGATCCAATCAAAGACTCTTTATAAGAGACACACAATTCATCTAGAGATCTAGCAAGCAATCACCAAAGGATACATCCAAACTTCATTGGAATTTACAAGAAACATGAAATTATGCAAGCATTGAAGTTTACAATCAATCAAGAGCTAGTAGTAGCTAGGTGAGTCTTAGCTAGCCATGCATTCAAGAAATTAGCCCTCCATTACACTAACAAACAAGCTATAATTCTCCATGAAAGTAAAGATCTAATCAATTAAACTAAAGCTAGAATTAAATGCAAGAAATTAAAGCATAAGAAAAGAAAGCATACTCAATTCTAGTAAAGAGAAGATGAGAGCTCCATTGAATCTTTGCTTCAAGATTGTCACAAGTCTTGATTACAAACTCTCAAAGTGAAGAACTCTCTCTCAATTTAGGCTAGAAATCAAGGAGGAAGGAGAAGAGAACTAGAAACCTAAAACAAAAATTACACAAATCCAAAATTTTCTCTCTCTCTTCACTCGAGCTCACGCAGGTCTCTGCCCAGGTATTTATAGGCAAATTTGAGAATCTTCTCGAATCTTGACCGTTGGCACGAAATCCGAGGCTCAACGGCCCTCAGATTGCCGCGGATTGCCGCGGATCTGCCGCCAGATCTGGGCCGTTGGCTCGGATCTTTCTGGTGAGATCTGGTGGTTAGGTTGTTGGCACGTGGGATGGTTGGATTCTCCACTTGGCGCGCAGATCTTGGTGAGATCTGATTTGATCTTTTGGCTAATTATGAATTAACCCCCTTAATTATTACTAATTAAGGTAGTTAATTACTTCTCTTCTTTAAAGTGGAGATCTGCAAAATTAGAGAAAACATGGGTTAAAAATCATATTTAATATACAATATGCAAAGTATAAAGGTGGTATAAAATGCAAATATGTGTAACAATCACACCCCCATACCTAGCTTTTGCTCGTCCTCGAGCAAAAATAAAAGAAAAAGAAAGAAAAATAAAATCCTAACTAATTATTACACCACTTTCGTAGGTGACACGATTGCACTGAGCACGTGCAACAAGCCGTTAAACCTCTAGGTTACCCTAGAGGAGGAGTGTTGTCTCCTGAGGGTTTTCAGCGGATTACACCCACAAAATCCAAAAAGGAAAATAAAAGGGGTTAGTGAAATTTTTGATCCATGCTTTAAAGATTCTAAATTGACCTATAGGTTTCAGGTTACTCAAAACTCTTCATTCTTCTTATAAGTATCTATTTAGAATTTTGTTTTCAGCTTAGGTTAAGATTTTGGGGATAAGATCAAAAACCGGATTTTGCATCAATCCTAGGATATATATATCTATAAATATGAAGGATCTCTCTCGGACTAAGTTCATTTAT
Organism: Agave tequilana; assembly: GCA_038442645.1. NCBI lineage: Eukaryota > Viridiplantae > Streptophyta > Magnoliopsida > Asparagales > Asparagaceae > Agave > Agave tequilana. Next base: position 28,402 of record JAVJIF010034870.1, on the reverse strand, counting down.
TTACTTATATATATAACATATTTTTATGTATATACAATGTTTATTTATTTACATTTCCTTATCATCCTTAGGTATCCTAGTCTACCCATGTAGCGAGCCTCTTACCGATGACTCCCAAACCAGACGGTCTTAGGGCACCAGATGAGAAAACATCCCTCAGGTTCGAAGACTCGAGTAAACTAGGTTACTTAGGAATTTAAGGACTTAACCACCTTTAGGCGTGACCGGTAATGCTTCTTGAGGCATGACTGACCAGCTTAATCAGTGGCTAAGTATATTTTTTTTTTTTTTTTGACCACTTTTAGGCGTGATTGGTAATGCTTCTTGAGGCACGACCTACCAGCTTAATCAGTGGTTAAGTATAATTTTTTTTTTTTTTTGACCACTTTTAGGCGTGATTGGTAATGCTTCTTGAGGCACGACCTACCAGCTTAGTCAGTGGTTTTTTTTTTTATTTTTTTTATATACACACATTTTTTTTTTTTTATTATATATATATGTGAATAAAGTCACAAAGTCTTTGATTAATCCCTCAATATGTTCAATATATATATCCTAAAGAAAGAATTAAAATCTAGTAATTTTTCTAATCCTTTATTACTTAACCTAAAAATTCAACAAAATTCCTCTTTTCAACTTATAATTGGAAATCTTAGTTAAGGGCTTCCTTAATCCCTAAATTTCAATTTAGATTCTTTAAACATGGATCAAAGAATTTCTTCTCTCTTTTTTTTTTTTTATTATTATTTTTTTTTATAATTTTTTTTATTTTTCTAAAAGAAAAGGTAAAATCTAAAAATAAAAGCAAAACCTAAAAGCAAAACCTAAAAGAAAGTAAAAAAAATCCTAAAAAAAATAAAAAGGCCTAAAAAGAAAGTGAAAAATCCTATGTTAGCATCTACCCCCCCATACCTATCTCATGCATTGTCCTCAATGTATGAAAATACGAAATGATGCATGACATAGGTAAAGGATAAACTACTCCCTCGTCCTCTTTGGACCCGCAGTGGTACTGGGTCCAGCTGATTGTGTCCTTCTCAAAGTCGCCTCCAGCCCATCTAAACGAGAGGATAACCTGGATGATTCCTCCTCCACTTTCTTCCTAAGCATGACTTGTCCCCGAAATATCTTCTTCATGCCTTTCCAAATAGTAGACATGAAGGCTGTTGGTTCCGTTGGGGGCTCCTGCCTCCAGAATTGGGGCTCATCTTCCACCTCTAGACTTTCCTCTGAAGAGGACTCCACAGGTACAGTCTCAGGCATGCCACTGGGTGTCCAGAGCGCCTGCAAGCAACTATTGTATGAGCTTGTGGGTCTCTCTAACGTAATCGTCACTCGGGCAAATGTAGAAAAAATAGTGTCTGATATGAAATGCTGACACATACGTGTGATTAATACAGAATGAGAAAATTTTGGCCCCCGAGTGCGAGAGGAATTTTCGATAATAGCACGGAAGATAGTCCGGTTCAAACAGACCGTGTGAGTCTGTGTCATCAGATCATGAATAATTTGTAGTACCGGTCTGTTGAAGGTAGAAGTGTGATCTAGCCCAAGAATATTTCGTTGGATCCAACGTCCAACACAATGAATGTTTCTGAATGTAGATTGGGCTTTGAGCCCCCGATCCTGGGTAGTGCAGCGGACACCCATAATGGTTAAGTAATCAATTAAGGGTAAGGGGTCGCTAGGATGGGGAAAAATGGGAACATGCGTGATGTGTGCAAGTAGTGGAAGCGTGACCAAAATATCACCGAATGGCATATGAGAGACAAATTGGTATGTATCATGATTCACAGAAGCATAGTCTATAGAATGGTAAAATGTGTTCACAAGATCCGGACAATAAAAAGCTTCGTGCTCATTATGATCAAACACCAAAGTGTACCAATTCCAGGCGCGGATTCGATCCACAAAAATATGCCCATATTCCCCTCTTTCACTAAAAAGTGCAGAAAAATCCCTCTCCACAAATAGATTTGGTGCCATAATTGCTAAAGACAATGAAGTAAAGGATTTGAGATAAGAAATTGCAAACCACCCCCGGAGATCTTGGGGGGAAACCCAAATCAGTAGCACAGAAGGCACAGAGATGGCCTCGGGAAAACGCTCTCCGGATCTACCACCAGCAGAGGAAGATAGTCAGAATGGAGATTTCCGGGGCGCCTGAAATGGCAGAACTGCCGCGGATCGGCGGCAGGGCGCGGCAAAGGAGGGGATTTTTGGTTCAGATTTTTGGTGGAGGTCGGCTGTGAAGGAAGAGGTTCAGATCTGAAATGAAATTCTCGGGTGAGGGATGATGAGTTGGAAGGAGAGCTTTAAATAGGGGTAGGTAAAAAGGTGATGTACCAAGTTACCCCTAGGTCAAAGTTGAAATTACAACCCTAGGTCAAAATTTTTGAATATGAAAGGAATCCTAGGGAGGAAAGAGAATCCTAGGGATGTGAAATTCTTTTCATGCACAAAAATCCCAAAAAAATTTTATTTATTTTTTTTTTTATTTTTATTAACAAAAAGAAAAATATTTACAAGAGAAGTCCCAAAATGATAGTCAGGAGAATGCATGGGAAAAATATACAGATGGAAAAATGTCACAAATAAACTGGGTCGGAAAGACCCAATTCATGAACATCGTGTGACAAAGAATCTGTGGTAAGAAATGGCTTTAAGCGTTGTCCATTCACAGTGAATATATTGCCATTGGTTGGGTCAAGAATCTCGATAGCTCCGTGGGAAAAGACAGTCTGCACAATAAAAGGTCCTGACCACCTGGTACGCAGTTTACCAGGGAAAAGATGAAGTCGAGAATTATATAACAGAACCTGTTGACCGACAGCAAAAATCTTCCTGTGAATGGCTTTGTCGTGAAACAGCTTGGTCCTGTGCTTTGTGATCCGAGCGTTATCGTATACCTCGTTTCGTAACTCTTCCAGCTCGGATAGCTGCAGCTTCCTGAGAACACCGGCTTTATCCAAATCAAGATTCAGTTGCTTTAAAGCCCATAGTGCACGGTGTTCTAACTCAACAGGCAAGTGACATGCTTTCCCAAATATAACTCGGTACGGAGACATACCAAGGACAGTCTTGTAAGCGGTCCTGTATGCCCATAAGGCATCAGTCAGTTTGACGGACCAATCCTTACGATTCTGTCCTACGGTCTTTTCCAAGATGAGTTTTATCTGTCTGTTTGTTACCTCAACTTGCCCATTGGTTTGAGGATGATAAGCCGTGGACAATTTATGAGAAATGGACTACTTCCGCATCAAGGCTTCAAAAGCCCTATTGCAGAAGTGACTCCCATTGTCGCTCAGTATCGCACGGGGGGCTCCGAAGCGTGAAATGATGTACTCTCTTAAAAATTTAATGACAACTTGGTTGTCATTTGTTCGTGTAGGAATCGCTTCAGCCCACTTGGAAACATAATCTACGGCTACCAAGATGTATTGGTTACCGTAGGACAGAGGAAAGGGTCCCATAAAATCAATGCCCCATAGGTCGAAAATTTCGACTTCCAAGATGGGTGTGAGGGGCATCATGTTCCTTTGTGTAATCCGACCCGTCATTTGACATCTATCACAAAGCTTGCAAAAAGTAAAGGCATCCTTAAAGAGAGTGGGCCAGTAGAATCCACTCTGGAGCACTTTTTTCCGCAGTTTTTCGTGGACCAAAGTGTCCACCGCAAGCTAACTTGTGACAGAATGTCAAAACGCTCTGGTGTTCATCCTCCGGAAGGCATCTGCGTATAATTTGGTCAGGACAGTACTTGAATAAATACGGTTCATCCCAAAAGAAGAACCGCATTTGTCTCAGAAAACGGTGTTTGTCTTGTCCTGACCAATGGGAAGGAATTTGCCCGGTAGCAAGGTAGTTTACTATATCAGCATACCAGGGCTCTCCACTTATCACAAAGATGTGCTCGTCAGGAAAGTCTTCATTAATCGGTATTTTCTCATGAGGAGCGTTCGGAATTCTTGACAAATGATCCGCAACCACGTTCTCAACGCCCTTTTTATCTTTTATCTCCAAGTCAAACTCTTGCAAAAGAAGGATCCATCGAATCAATCTTGCCTTTGCGTCCTTCTTTTGCATTAAGTACCTCAGGGCGGAGTGATCAGTAAAAATTATGGTCCTGGACCCTAGCAGATATTGGCGGAACTTCTCTAACGCAAAAACGACTGCCAAAAATTCTTTTTCAGTGGTCGTGTAATTCAGTTGGGCATCGTTTAGCGTTCTGCTAGCATAGTATATTACGTGCTGCATATTTTCAATACGCTGTCCTAAAACAGCGCCTATCGCAAAGTCAGAGGCATCGCACATAATTTCAAATGGCTTGGTCCAGTCCGGTGCAGATATGATCGGCGCAGAGACAAGTCTATTCTTTAGCTCTTTCCACGACTTTCGACATTCTTCATCGAAGATATAGGGTACGTCTTTTCCTAAGAGATTTGTCAAAGGTCTCGCAATATTGCTAAACCTTGAATGAATCTCCTATAGAAGCCCGCGTGCCCTAAGAAAGATCTAATGTCTTTTAAACATTGCGGTTCAGTGAGCTTGGTGATAACTTCCACCTTAGACTTGTCTACCTCGATTCCAATGCTTGATATCTTGTGTCCTAGTACAATTCCGTGCTTGACCATGAAATGACACTTTTCCCAATTAAGTGTCAAATTCTTTTCTGTGCATCGTTGTAAAACCAGCTTTAGGTGGTACAAGCACTGCTCAAATGTATCCCCATATATTGAAAAGTCATCCATAAAGATTTCCAAAAATTTCTCCACCATGTCCGAGAACAGGCTCAACATGCAACGTTGAAACGTTGCTGGAGCATTACAAAGACCGAAGGGCATCTTACGGTATGCAAACGTTCCAAACGGACAGGTGAAGGTAGTCTTTTCCTGGTCCTCGGGAGCAATTGGGATCTGATTATATCCTGAATATCCATCCAGGAAACAATAATACTCATGCCCCGCCAATCTCTCCAGCATCTGATCAATAAATGGAAGAGGAAAGTGGTCTTTACGTGTGGCACTATTCAGTTTCCTGTAATCAATACAAACTCGAATCTTCGTTGGAAGACGTGTTTGTATTAATTCCTTATTCTCATTCTCCACAACAGTAAAGCCAGCTTTCTTAGGCACAGCGTGGACCGGACTCACCCATTGACTATCGGATATGGGATATATGATCCCATTGTCTAAGAGTTTCAGAATCTCCGATCTAACAGCTTCTTGCATTATTGGGTTAAGTCGACGCTGTGGGTCTCTTTTAGGCTTGGCCTCTTCCGTCAAGTGAATTCTATGTTGGACAATGGAAGGACTAATCCCCTTAATATCAGCCATGGTCCAACCAATGGCTTCTCTGTTTTCCCTAAGCACAGTCAAAAGGTCCTCTTCTTGTTGTTCCGTAAGATTAGATGCAATGATTACCGGAAAGGATTCCTTCTCACCTAAGTACTTGTACTTGAGATGGGTGGGAAGAGCCTTAAGCTCAGAAGAAGGGACTGGATCTATAACCGGTTGCTCATGGTGCAAGGGAAGAATAGAAGTGGAATTAGTAGTCCTTTCAATATCTGATCCAACAATCTGATCAAGAGTTAGGTCGTCAGATTCTAACTCAAATTCTTCTTCAGATTCATATTCCATCTCCTCCACATGTTCGCTCGTTAGTCCTTCTATTAAGTTCACATCAAAAGAGTCATTCTCCACATCCCTTGGCTGCTTCCCCAGATGGAAGACATTCACCTCCTTCGTCATATCTCCGAACGTCAACCGCATTGATCCATTTCGACAATTTATGATAGCGTTTGCGGTTGCTAAGAAAGGACGTCCGAGAATGACAGGTGTTTGCGCTCTGTGATTATGTATGGGTTGTGTTTCAAGAACAACAAAGTCAACGGGGTAAATGAATTCCCCCACCCGTATTAAAACATCCGTAATTTCCCCCTTGGGAATCTTAACAGAGCGATCAGCCAGTTGAATTGTCATTTGGGTTGGACGAAGGTTGCCCAACCCTAACTGCTGGTACACGGAAAAAGGGAGAAGATTGATGCTAGCGCCCAAGTCTAGCAAAGCCCTATTTACTGTGGTCTGTCCTATGATACAAGAGATGGTAGGGCTCCCTGGATCCTTGTACTTCACAGGGATTGGACCATTAAGCAATTCACTCAGGTTGGAAGCCAAAAGACTTTCTTAGGGACATTTGCCTTTCTTTTCTTAGTACACATTTCTTTCAGAAACTTGGCGTATGATGGGACCTGTTGAATAGCATCTAAGAGAGGGACATTGATCTGTACTTGATTAATATCTCTCTTATCTTCTCCATGTGAGCATTATTCTTATGATTTATAAGCCTATTTGGGAATGGGACAACAGGCTTATAAGTTTGCTCATCAACTTTCTCTTTTCCTTTTGACTGGGACGTGGATGGTTGTGAGCTTGTTGAAGGACTATTATGCACAGGTTGAACTGGAACAGATGCTGATGGTTTTGACACAGATTTTGGAACAAATTTTGGAGACTGATTTGAGACCTTGTTGTCTACATGTTTTCCAGACCTAAGGATGTGAATGGCTTGACATTGGCTTTGGCTAGGTCCTAGGTCTTCGACTTCATGCAGAGGAAAATGGGCTCTGGGATTAGGCACAGGTTGACTAGGCAGCATTCCTTTTTGTCTTTCAGTCAAGGAATTAGCCAACTGTCCTATTTGGATTTGCAGTTTATTCATATCCTGCTGCTGATTGTTCATCATTGCAGCTTGGGTTTTAGACAAAGTCTCAATCATTTTCTCCAACTCAGAGATTTTCTTATCTGAAGGATTGGGTGGTGGATGATTCTGATATTGGGCTGATAATTTGCTTGATATGGCACAGGATTTTGGTATGTTTGGAATCTGGGTGGACTCTGATATGAATTAACATTTGGTGGGTAAGTCGGAGGATATGCCTGAGCAGGATATTGTTGATGTGGAAATGGTTGTCTTGGCTGCTCATGACCAGACTGACTCCAAGAGAAGTTAGGATGGTTACGCCACCCTGGATTGTAGGTCCTGGAGTAAGGATTGTATGTAGGTCTGGTATACGCGGCATTTGTACTCTCCTGATAGCTTTGAGAATGATACACTGGACACTCTTCCAACACATGAGTTAAATCATGACAGTAAGTACAACCCGGGTGGACCATAGGTGCCACAGGTGGTGGGCTGGTCACTCGTGATGGGTTGACCTGATTAACAGAATTTTCCCGGGATTCTAGCAATTCAATCCTCTTCATCAGCTATGTAATCTTAGCTTCTGCAGCTATAGAGGATCCTATCGAGTGTAACCAGTTCTGGAAGTGGTTGGTGTAGGTTTCTCAGGGCAAGATTCCCACTGGAGAGTTTTCTCTGCTAGAGCCTCAAAAGATCCCAACCCTGGTCTTCATCCTTTTTAAGAAATTCTCCTTGACACATTGTCTCAAGGAGCGTCTTAGTCTGATAGTCAAGCCCATCATAGATAATCTGGCATTGGCGCCATTTCTCTATACCATGATGGGGACACAGGGCTACTAGGTCCTTAAAGCGCTCAAAGTACTTCCAGAATGGCTCATTGGGTTCTTGTTTGAATTGCATTATATTTTTGCGCATGAGGGCTGTCTTATGGATTGGGTAGAATTTTTTAAGGAAGACCTTAACGAAATCATCCCATGAAGAGATAGAGCTGACAGGAAGACTGTACAGCCACTTCTTTGCAATATCCTTTAATGCAAATGGGACGAATCTAAGTCTTACAGCATCCTCTGTCAACTGGGAAATCCTCATCATGAGGCAGACTTCTTCAAACTCTCGTATGAAGATATAAGCATCTTCAGACTCTAATCCATGAAATCGTGGAAGAGTATTTATAAACTGGGGTTTCAACTCAAAATTGTTTCCATTAGTGTCCGAGAGGAGAATACAAGAAGGAAGTGATGTGCGGATAGGATAGAACTTGTCCTGCAACGATACGTTGTTCGTCATGATTGTGTTGAGTGGTGGTGTATGTGGCAGTGTAGATGTTCTCACAAGCCTAGCAGAAATTGGTTCTCGATACCACTCACGCATACAAATACACAATCAACGTGCACCTTTCACACAGTCGAAAAATGAAAAATAACAATCAAGAAAAAGAAAAAATCAATCCAAGCTTCTAGGTTCCCTGAATCTAGACGACTCCTAACTTTAGATCGTCCACAGGAGGTTTGGCGCAGACCGTGACTATAAGCGAATCAGCCAGGAAAGGTCAAAGTTGTTGGGAGGTTTTCCATCCGAAGACGTTCCTTAATTAAGTAACCAACAACCTTCGGGCTTTCGGCCCTTAACCCCTTTCCTAGACACTGATTATACAGAAGTCACTTTCCAACACTTTTCCCCCTTAGGAAAATCTCCTAAGTGAGTCCGGATGTCCCTAGGGGCCAACGTCTAGCAATTTTTAATTAGAAGCTTAGGATAGTGAAAGCGTGGGGAAATGGTTTGTGGGCTAAGGAAGGGGTGATGAAATCCCCACCTTATCTTTGTTATGGGTTTTGCCCTTAGAGTTGATTCGTGCAAGTGTACGATGTAAACAAACAAGGATCACCCAAAGCTTAATTAAATCAAACAAGAGTGAGTCCTAGTCTATATGCAATGCTTTACGTACCTTGTCCCCCGCACTCTTCAACAGTAAATGTAAAGTAATTGAAAGACTCGTGCCTATAATGCAAGATGTCTAAACAATTTTTAACAATTAACACCAAATCTTTTACTGTTGATTAGCAAATATCAGGTGAAGAATACAAGATTTCAGCTATATAGGCAGCAGTATTTTGCAGAGAGCAAAGCCCTGCAGAAAACAGGTTAGTAGTGAACTCCTCTATGCCGCGTTTCCACGGCAAAATCCAGGAAAACGCGGCACTTTGGAGGGATCCTGGTCTCTGCTTTCGAGAGCAGAGGCCCAGGTCCACTTATATGATTCTGCTGTGCAAAGTTTTCTGAATCTTCAACCTGTACCTGCAACAGAGAAGATATATCGTTTAGTTTCTCACTTGTAAAAATACCGTTGCTCTCCCCGGCAACGGCGCCAAAAATTGATTGGTAAAAACTAGGTACAATGAAGTTCTTGCACAAGAATTAGGTGTGAAAGAAATGGTTAATGGTTTAGAGTTCACCTTTGATCTTGTTTACTTCGATTATGAGATTATTATACCTTGTTCCAATCTTTCGTTATAGCAAGTAGTTATATCGAGTCGTACCACAAGGAGAGCAAGCGTAGAAGCTTCACGATATTAGTGAGACAAAGAAACGATACCTCTTCTATGTTAATTACACAAGAGCAATATACAAGAAGTTGTGGATTGGTGGTGCATTGTGAAAAAGAAGTGAAGTGAATGAAGTGTGATGAAGTAAAGAAAAGATAAGAATGCTAGAATAAGATGTATAAACTCTTTTGATTAAAAAGATGCATGGCTAGCATTACTACACCTTCTTGCTAACATACTAACTCTATTGTTGATTGCAAGATTGCCTCATCAAGAATCATAGACAATTTAATATAGCTTGCATGTGTAGTATTCCTTCTTGAAGACTAGAGTTCCTTTTAGTTAGTTAGCTAGAATCCTCTTCTTGAATCTTAGGTCCTTTTACTAGATGAACATTGAGGAACTATAGGCATGATACTCATTTAGTGCAAAGGTAGAAGAATCAAACTCTTTTGTACATTCAAAGCTTAACTACAAAGTTAGCTTGAAGTACTTGAGTTGATCTTGCTACACAAGTGACACAACCATGGTAATCCATCCTTTTGATCCAATCAAAGACTCTTTATAAGAGACACACAATTCATCTAGAGATCTAGCAAGCAATCACCAAAGGATACATCCAAACTTCATTGGAATTTACAAGAAACATGAAATTATGCAAGCATTGAAGTTTACAATCAATCAAGAGCTAGTAGTAGCTAGGTGAGTCTTAGCTAGCCATGCATTCAAGAAATTAGCCCTCCATTACACTAACAAACAAGCTATAATTCTCCATGAAAGTAAAGATCTAATCAATTAAACTAAAGCTAGAATTAAATGCAAGAAATTAAAGCATAAGAAAAGAAAGCATACTCAATTCTAGTAAAGAGAAGATGAGAGCTCCATTGAATCTTTGCTTCAAGATTGTCACAAGTCTTGATTACAAACTCTCAAAGTGAAGAACTCTCTCTCAATTTAGGCTAGAAATCAAGGAGGAAGGAGAAGAGAACTAGAAACCTAAAACAAAAATTACACAAATCCAAAATTTTCTCTCTCTCTTCACTCGAGCTCACGCAGGTCTCTGCCCAGGTATTTATAGGCAAATTTGAGAATCTTCTCGAATCTTGACCGTTGGCACGAAATCCGAGGCTCAACGGCCCTCAGATTGCCGCGGATTGCCGCGGATCTGCCGCCAGATCTGGGCCGTTGGCTCGGATCTTTCTGGTGAGATCTGGTGGTTAGGTTGTTGGCCACGTGGGATGGTTGGATTCTCCACTTGGCGCGCAGATCTTGGTGAGATCTGATTTGATCTTTTGGCTAATTATGAATTAACCCCCTTAATTATTACTAATTAAGGTAGTTAATTACTTCTCTTCTTTAAAGTGGAGATCTGCAAAATTAGAGAAAACATGGGTTAAAAATCATATTTAATATACAATATGCAAAGTATAAAGGTGGTATAAAATGCAAATATGTGTAACAATCAACCCCCCATGATCATTCAGAATTTTGAAAAATCTTTTTCCACAAACAGTTTTGGGGCCATGTGTAATAGTGTAAATTAAAACATGGATCTAGAGAGGAAAGATCAAACCGCCCCCGGAGTTCGTGGGGGGAAAAAATAGATTCGATCTCTGCAGAGGGTACAGGAAAGGCTGATGAAGTTTCTGGCAACAGATCGGCCACAAGCGCTTCAGATCGACTGGTGCAGAATTTTTTCTGCGCTCCAGATGCTGCAGGATAGCCGCAAATTTGCGGCAAAAGTAGCAGAATTGCGGCAGGAATGAGAAATCTGGGGAAGAGAAAAATTTGTAGGGGTTGGCACTTGCAGCAGGGTTTCAGATCTGGGAGTGAGTTGCGTTTGAGGGAGGAGGGATGGATGAAGAGAATATTTCTAGGAGAGGGAAGTAGAATGAGTTTTCCATTTTAGCCCTAGGTCAAAAGTGAATTTACAAGCCTAGGGATTTGGAATCTTGAAAATGAGTTTGACCCTAGGGAAGAGATGTAGAGACCTAGGAATTTTGAATTTGAAAAGTTGTGAAACTCCTTTAAGCACATAAGTCCCTCATTATTTTTAATTTCTTTTTTTTTATTTACAAAAGTGTACAAAAGAATTATTTACAATAAATATTTATAAGTGTGACCCTCATCTAGGCTATTCTTTTGGTCTTTTCCCCCTGGCCCGTTTCCCATCATTCTAGTGTGTTTGTTTGCGCGGGCTCAGTTGGGAAACATATTGAATTATTTTCTTAGCCCTAGTGTTTCCAGATTCAATTATTTGTTGTCATTCATGCTCATTCCACCACATTGTTCACTAAAAAATTCCTTGTCACCACTTTCACTCTGAATCTCATTACTTCTAATGTTAAGAAATTTCAGCTCCTCTCCATACAATTCTTCAAATTCAGGTCAACAGTTTCCTTAGGAAGTGTACAATCAGTTAACCTACCCCGAGTTGGCTCATCCAGACACATGAGCTCATCAGCGAAAAGGTCTTCAAAGGATATGTCAATTGGAGGTTCTTGAACTATATCCTTATGGGATACAGTCACAGTTGGCTAAGTGAAAGTGAAAATATCCAAATCAACTTTCCCCTTTTGAAAGGGTACTCGGATAACAGGATTTTCCACTTCAAGAGAATCACAAACTTGTGACTCATCTTTCCTATTTCCTCACAATTGTCTCTAATAAAGCTGACCTCAAATGTTTGATCTTTTGTTTTATGAGGCTGTGTGTGGAAGACATTCATTTCACGAGTCATGTCACCAAAGGTTAACCTCATTGATCCATTCCGGCAATTGATGATGGCATTTGCTGTAGCCAGGAATGGTCGTCCCAAAATGACAGGAGTTTGAGCCCTTTGATTGGAATTAGACACAGTTGTGTCTCAAGGACTACAAAATCTACAGGGTATATGAACTCCCCAACTTTGACAAGGACATCGTGAATTTCCCTATTTGGTTTCTTGACAGAACGATCAGCCAATTGTATGGTCATTTGGGTAGGGAGAAGATCGCCTAACCCTAATTGTTGGTACACAGAAAAAGGTAGGAGATTGATGCTGGCCCCTAAATCAAGCAGTGCCCTATTGATGGTAGTCTGTCCTATGATGCATGAAATGGTGGGGCTCCCTGGGTCTTTGTATTTAACAGGAGTTGGACCAGTGAGCAACTCGCTAATGGTTGATGCTAGGAAGACTTTCTTAGGGACTTGTGTTTTCCTCTTCTGGTGCACATTTCCTTTAAGAATTTGGCATATGATGGCACTTGTTGTATGGCATCAAGAAGAGGGATATTGATTTGGACCTTATTAAACATTTCTCTTATCTTCTCCATATGAGCATTTGTCTTGTTATTTGTAAGCCTATTTGGAAATGGTACAATAGGCTTATAAGGTTGCTCATCTACCTTTTCTTTACCCTTGGCTTTTGAAGTGGATGGCTCTGTACTAGAAGATGGTTTGTCAGAAGCCGGTTGCATTGGGACAGGAGGTGTTGGCTTTGGTACTGGATGGGATGATTGACTAGAAACCTTATTGTCTATCTGTTTTCCAGATCTCAGGGAATGAATAGCATGACAATGACTTGGGCCCGTGTCTTCATGTTTGGGATTTGGCAATGGCTGGCTTGGTAACATTCCTTTTTGTCTCTCATTTACTGAATTAGCCATTGCCCATTTGGACCTGAACTCTATTCATATCCTGTTGATAGTTTTTTGTAAAGGTTTCTAACATTTTCCTCAACTCTGATATTTCTGAATCATTCTGGGGTGGATGTTGATAATATGGAGACTGGAATTGTGATTGGTAGTGTGGTGGACTTTGATAAGGTTGTGACTGTGGTGGACTTTGAGATGGACGAAAATTCGGTGCATTCCGATTGAAACTGGGTGGATGATACTGAGCATTATAAGGATGTGGAAGTGGTGGCCTATATTGCTCAGGACCAGACTGACTCAACGAAAGATTTGGATGGTTCTGCCATCCTGGATTGTATGTGTTGGAGTATGGAGGTCTGGTGAATGCTGCATTCATGTTCTCCTGATATGATTGGGGCTGATACAGAGGACACTCCTCAAAGACATGTTGAGATCATGATAGTAGGTACAACCTGGTTTAATCAGAGGTGATGGGTTGACCTGATTGACCACAGAATTTTCCCTTGACTCAAGCAGTTCTATCCTCTTCATCAATTGTGTGATCTTGGCTTCCGCAGCTATAGAGGATTCTATGGAGTGCATACCAGTTCTGGAAGTGGTGGGAGTGGGTTTATCAGGGCATGACTCCCACTGAATGGTTTTCTCAGTTAAGGCTTCAAAGAGATCCCACCCCTGATGTTCATCTTTCTTCAAAATTTCCCTTGGTACATAGATTCAAGGAGGGTTTTTCGTTTGGTAATCTAAACCGTCATAGATAATCTGGCACTGACGCCATTTCTCTATACCGTGATGAGGACATAGGGCTAGAAGGTCTTTAAAACGCTCAAATATTTCCAGAACGGTTCGTGTGATTCCTGCTTGAATTGCATGATATTTTTTCGCATGAGGGCTGTTTTTGTGGATAGGATAAATTTCTTAAGAAAGACCTTTACAAAATCATCCCAAGAAGATATGGAACTGACGGGAAGATTGTAAAGCCATTTCTTAGCTAAATCCTTCAGTGCAAACGGTATAAACCTTAACCTAACAGCATCCTCGGTCAGTTGGGAAATTCTCATCATTTGGCATACTTCTTCAAACTCTCTAATGAAGATGTACGCGTCCTCTGACTCTAGACCATGAAATCGGGAAATGTATTGAATTGCGGTTTCAGCTCAAAGTAATTTTCCATTGGGTTCGGGGAGAAGAATGCATGATGGAAGGGAGGTGCGAATCGGGTAGAATCGATCTTGAAGTGAAACGTTGTTTTCCATTGTGTCAAGTGGTTGTGTAAGTGCAAGTGTAGAAATTCTAACAAGTCTCGTAGAATTTGGATCACGGAACCACTCTTGCATATATAGTCACAAACAACGTGCACCGATCACACCAGCGAAAAAGAAAATAACAAACAATAAAAGAAAAATCAATCCAAGCTATCTAGGATTCCTGGACCTAGACGACTCCTAACTGATTAGATCGTCCACAGGAGGTTTAGTGTAGACTTTGACTACAAGCTAATCAGCCAGGTAAGGGCAAGGTTGTTGGGAGGTTTTCCGTCAAAGACGTTCCTTAATTAAGTAACCACCAACCTTTGGGCTTTCGGCCCTCAATCCCTTTCCTAGACACTGATTTTACAAAAGTCAATTTCCAACACTTTTCCCCTTAGGACAATCTCCTAAGTGAGTCCGGATGTCCCTAGGGCCAACGTCTATCAGATTTTATTACAAGCTTGGGATTGTGAGTGCTTGGAAAATGATTTTCGGGCTAAGGAAAGGGTGATGAAATCCCCCACCTTATCTTATTTATGGTGGTGCCCTTAAAATCAGTTTGGTGCAAGTGTACGATATAAACAAACAAGGTTCACTCAAAGTAATAAAATCAAACAAGGAGTGAGTCCTATTCAATATGTATTGCACATGTACCTTGCATCCAGCACTCTTCAACAGTAAAGTAAAAGAATTGAAAAGACACGTGCCTAGAAATGCAAATGTCTAATCAATTTTTAACTTTGCAACAAATTTTTTACTGTTGATTATTAGCAGGCATAAGGTGAAGCATACAAGAATTTAAGTATTGCAGCAGCTGTATTTTGCAGAGCAAGCAACCCTGCAGAAATTAGGTTAGTAGTTCACTCCTCCTTGCCGTGGATCCGTAGCTTTGGCCGTGGAATCGCGGCAATTCAGAGGGCAACTGGTTTCTGCTTTCGAGAGCAGAAGCCCAGAGCCACTTATATGTTACTGCAATGCAAATTTTCCTGTTCTCTTCACCTGTAACCTGCAACAGAGAAGAAGATTCGTTTAGTTCTTCACTTGAAATCAAAAACCGTTGCTCTCCCCGGCAACGGCGCCAAAAATTGATTGGAAGGGATAGTATAGTGTGAAGTTGCACCAATATTCAGTAAAAGAGCGAAGGTTTAGAGTCAACCTTAGGTGCTTGATTACTCCACAAATGTATTCGATATGTTCAATGTACCCTTTCCAAATCACCGTAGTAGCAGTGGCTATACAGGTTGAATCCTCAGGGAGAGCTCACGATGGAAGCTTTACGGTTTAATGTGAAGATAGAAAACGAAGATTCTTCTTTGTTTTAAAAGAATGCAAAAGACATGGAAAAAAATGAAAGAATGGTGGATTTGTGCATAATGGAAAATGAAAAGAAATCGAGAAGAGATTTGCTTTGGAATTAAACTAAAGGAAAGAAAACTTTATAAAAAAGGATGGAGAAAACTATGACTAGCTAACCTTACTAATTTGCTAAACTTACTAAACTCCGTGATGGTGATGCGTGCCTTATGTTGATTCATCGGCATATGTTTGTCTTGCGTGTTTGGTCTAGTTGCTTTCCCACTTGGATGACGGGTAATCATTCTTGGACTTATCTTGTAACCTCATAGATGTCATCGGCCTACAAGATAGACTTTCAATAATGGAATCAAAAGAGTGACACTCAAGGGATGCTAAGGAAGAAGATACAACATTCATTAATTGAATTAAAGAAGTTGTACAACAAATAGCATATGGTTGGTGATCCATCTCCATGTTCCATCAAGGCACTTGTTCTAAGACAAGGCTCTAAATGAGGCACACTTGAATCATATGGAGAATTACAACAAGAACTTGCCAAGCATGAAAGTAACCCATCGGGGATGAAAAAGACTCAAAACTTGCAAGATGAAAGATTAGCAATCACCCAAGAGTTAGAAGTTAAGCAAAGTTAGTGGTTAGCTAGTCATGTTAGAAGAAGTTAGCTAGCCATAAGAAAAGAAAAGCAATTCATGAATAAGAGTGCAATTGAAGTAAGCTTGAAATGAAAGAAATGCAAGTAAAGTTCTAGAAAAAGCTCAAGTAGAGAAAAGAGAATGGATTAATCCTTGCTTCACAAGTTGTCACCCCTTGGTTTACACAAGCTTTCTCTCTCTCTTACAATCTCTCTTTTGCAGAATTTCTAGGGAGGAAGAAGAAGACCTAGAGCACTAAAAATCCTAGAGAAAACCTACAAAATACAAACTCTATCCTCTAATCTCTCCTCTCTCTCCCTCCCTGCGAAGGCCCTGGTGGTGTATTTATAGCCTCAGAGAGAAGTATCTGGAACCCAGGTTGTTGGAGAGAATCTGGGGCCTCACGGCCTTGTAACTGCCGCAGATCTGCGGCAAAAGCCGTGGATCTGCGGCAGAATCTTGGCCGTTGAGGCCAAGATTTCTGTTGCGCGTTTGTTACGAGTTTGTTAGCCACGTGGACCTTCTGGAAGTCTGAGCTGGCGCATAGAATTCTCCAGATCCTGGGCTCAACCTTGGGCTCTCTTTTGGGCTTTGAATTAATCTCCTTTATTCTTGATAATTAAAGGGATTTTGGGCCTTTTCTCAATTAGAATATGGACCTGCAAAAATAGAGAGAAAAGTTAAAATCACATTTTTATTTGCAATATGCATGGTATGGATGTGGTAAAATATGCAAAATGAATAACAATCACTGCTGATTCAGAATCATTCCTGACATATATGCCAGAAACCCCTAACAATGACGCTCAGTCTTCTTGCCCTGAATGCCATCATGTGCAATCAAAGTACCTGCTATTACCTCACAGCAGAGGATATGTTGGCAAATGTTCTTCGATGGAGCATCGCGAATAGGTCCTAAAGGCAGGACCATTGCCGGAGTGGGGGTTGTGTTTATCTCCCCACAGAATCATGTCCTTCCCAGAGCGTTTTCTCTAACAGAATCATGCTCCAACATGTAGCAGAATATAATGCTCTGCTCATTAGCCTTCAGCTCGCCCACGGGATGGGGGTACGCTACCTTGAAGCTTACGGCGATTCAAAACTAATTATCAATCAGGTTAAAGGCAAATATGAAGTCTACCACGAAGACTTGGTGCCTTATTATCACACGGCCATCGAATTGGCTAACCTATTTGAAGGTTTTCACATCGAGCACGTGTCTCGATCTCAGAATACCAAGGCGGACGCTCTTGCTGCATTAGCAACAACACTAGCCTTGCCAGCCGACACCGAGTATCACCTCACAGTGGCAACTCGACATCTCGTATGCTCTAAGCATATGTTAAGAACCCGAGAAGTTTATAATGTCTCCGCGGACCTTGAGCTGAGAGATTGCGATTTCCTCTCATCGACTATGCTTTACATGATCTGCTGCCAGACGATCCTAAAGAAGCGGCATCTATCAGACGAAGGTCTCTCCGTTTCTACTACGATCCAACTCTGAAGACCCTTTATCGTCATTCATATGACGGTGTCCTCCTCCGTTGCCTTTCCAGTTCAGAGGCACGGGAAGTGCTTAAGAAGCCACACGGCATTTGCGGAGCTCATCAGCCAGGTCCAAACTCAAAGACAGGTTGCATAGGCTTGGATACTATTGGCCGACCATGATAGCCGATGCCATCCAATATGCACGAAGGTGTAAAGCGTGTCAAATCCATGCGGACTTCATACACCAACCTTTGGAGTTGCTCCACCCAACTGTTGCTTCATGGCCATTTGAAGCATGGGAGATAGATGTCGTAGGGCCAATCAGCCCCTCTTCGACAAGAGGCACCGGTTTATCCTGGCAATAACCGATTACTTTTCAAAGTTGGCAGAAGCCATACCACTGTTTGAAGTCAAAACCTACGTGGTGAATTTCATCAAGCACCATGTCATCCATCGATTTGGTGTCCCTAGGCGGATCATCCATGATAATGGTCCCCAATTCATAAGCCAAGTATTCTATGGGTTCTGCGATAAACCGAATTCAGAATGTGGCTTCGACTGCCTACAATCCTGCCGCTAATGGCTTGGCGGAAGCATTCAACAAAACGATCATCAAGCTACTCAAGAAGTTCGTCTCCTCGAATAAGCGAGATTGGGACGAAAAGCTTGGTGAATGTCTTTGGGCCTACCGAACCACGGTTCGGACACCGACAGGCAATACGCCTTTTTCCCTGGTATATGGGTGCGAAGCAGTCATCCCGTTGGAAATCCAGATGCCGTCATTGCGAGTCGCTCTGACCAGTAAGATCACATCAGAGGACAATGATTGGTTGCGCCTCCAGAGCTCGAAGCCCTAGATAAGAAGCGACTACAAGCTCAGCAACACATCGAGTTGTATCAAGCTCGAATTTCAAAAGCCTTCAATAAGAAGGTCAAACAGAGGGTCTTCCAGAAAGGAGACTTGGTTTAGCCGTCAGACGACCGATGATTATGACGCACAAGACCAAAGGCAAATTTCAGCCTAAATGGAAGGACCGTTTGTAATAGAAATAGTCTATTCAAATGGAGCATACCACCTCATGACTTCAGATGGTGATTTACTCATGATGCCGGTCAATGGCAAGTTCTTAAAGAAGTATTATCCTTGATTAAGGATCCTTCTCATGATCAAGTTAACACTACACCTCTGATCAAGACCTTCATATCCAAGGTACATACAAAGAGAGCCTTTCTCTTCTCCAAGCGAGATCGCAACCATAAACCAGTAGGAACCTGGCCATATACTGGTTCTCTCAAAAGAGAATCAAGGTTACACATACGCTAACCAAATGATTTAGATTAAGGATAGAGGAAAATGTTGGCTTTTAACCCAACATAAGTCGTCGACAACTCATCATGCTGAGGTAATATACATGCTAGCTAGCCCACTCAAACGTAGTTGGTAAAGGCATATCAAACCCGTTGACAGCTGAGGATTTGCTAAAAATCCTAAGGGACCTGTTCCCATTTGATTCCCTCGTTTTCCCCCGTGAAACAAGCCCTCCAAAATCACTTACCAATTCTCATCCATAGAATGATAAGACCACATATGCATTTTGCTGTTACGTTAACATTAAACCTATGACAGTGATTCCCTCATTTTTTTCCCGTGAAAACGAGACCTCCAAAATCACTTACCAATTCTCACCCATAGAATGGTAAGACCACATATGCATTTTGCTGTTACGTTAACATTAAACCTATGACAGTGATTCCCTCGTTTTTCCCCGTGAAAACGAGACCTCCAAAATCACTTACCATTTTCATCCATAGAATGGTAAGTCCTCATATACATTTCGTTGTTACGTTAACATTAAACCTATGACAGTGATTCTCTCGTTTCTACTAGTAAAAAACGAGACCCTTTTCCCCAATCCATTACAATTTTGATCTTGGTGGCGTCTCAATCAGGTTATGTCATTGCGACCTCTGAACCAGCAGACAGCCAAGTCTCAATTTCGAGCTTGTTGACATTTACAAAAGACAAGTCTCAATTCCGAGCCCTGTTGACATTTACAAAAGACAGGTCTCGATACTTATTGACATTTACAAAAGATAAGTATCACCAACCTTAAGCTTGGTGGCATCTCATTCATTATGTCATTGCGACCTCTGAACCAGCAGACAGCTAAGTCTCAATTCCGAGTCCTGTGACATTTACAAAAGACAGGTCTCGATACTTGTTGACATTTACAAAAGACAAGTATCACCAACTTTAAGCTTGGTGGCGTCTCAATCGATTATGTCATTGTGACCTCTGAACCAGCAGACAGCTAAGTCTCAATTCCGATACTTGTTGACATTTACAAAAGACAGGTATCACCAATTTTGAGCTTGGTGCGTCTCAATCAGGTTATGTCATTGCGACCTCTGAACCAGCAGACAACAAAGTCTCAATTTCGAGCTTGTTGACATTTACAAAAGACAAGTCTCAACCTTGAGCCCTGTTGACATTTACAAAAGACAGGTCTCACCCGTACTTGTTGACATCTACAAAAGACAAGTATTACCCTTTAGTCCCATAAGGGCTAATCTTGAGCTTGGTGGCTTCTCAACCGTTACGTCAGTACGACCTCTGAACCGGCAGATAGCCAAGTCTCATTATTCAATCCAACAAAGACTATGTTCTCAAATGGCTGCAATACGACTTGGAACGACAATCCAGCAGATAAAACAAATTGGAGATTCGACAGGGAGTCAAAACAAAAATTATTATTTTCATTGATTCCAAAAGGATGGGATACATGGAGGCACATATATTACGGCCTACGGGCGTACATTATAAGATCTGATCCACTCTTTAAGGGAAGCCAGCCTCGTCCTCCTATCATTAGCAGCCCGCAAGCGCCTGCAACCTCAGCTCAGCCTCATTAAGTTCATCGCCTGGGCCAAACGAGCTTCGACCTCAACCAAGGTTGCCCTCTGAGCTAACTCCTGCCGTGAGAGTTCGTCACTCTGAGCCTTAAGCTGCTCAAGCCGCGTAGTCTCTTCAAGACGCACTGGTTCAGCCCTGGATAAGAGAAGATTTACCTTCCTGATCATCTCTTTGGCCTTCCCAATTTTGTCTTCAGCATCAAGAGAGCATTAGTAGAGGCATCAATGGCATTCCCAACCTCTGCTTGTCTTGTTCCAAAGATTTCAAGTCAGAAGAAATAGGCTTAGCAACTTTCTAAGCAGCAAGATGATCTTCATGCATTTGAGCGACAAGATGCGCAAGCTGCTCATTAACCGAAGATTTTAGGTCTGAGCGGCTAAGACAGCGCCATTCCTCTACGTCCCTCTCAAATTGATCTACCAGGAGTTCCAAGACAGTGGCCTGGTGATACCCTTCAAAGTCCTGAATACTTGCAATACTGCGGGAGAGGACCACCTTCAAAGTTGAGAACGACATAGTCGAGCCTTTTAAGACCAGATCGATGGATCGCCCTAGCCTTTATAAAGCTATCGACTATGTCACCTATAAAATCATTTTCAACCTCGGCCACTTCTGGTAGACGGACAGCCTCAGAAAAATTCACCAGCCTGGTTGACACCACTGTGGAAGGAACAGCGGAACACTGGCTGCAGCAGCATGACAGGTCATCGGTGATCTCGACGGAATCTTCAATGAACCAGTACACTAGCCACCGCTGAGGTAGGACTAGTGACCACCTCCTGAACAGCAGGCTCAACCACCAGGGTTGGGGAAGTAGGGCTTGTAATCACTCTCAGCTCCGCACCTAGCACAACTGATGGCGCCTCACTCGTTGATATAGTCGAGAGTGAGGACACCTCCGGGACTACCCCGTTCAACCTCTGTTCCTTCGGCTAGCTCAGGCCGATAAGGGGGCAAATCACCATACAGCGCGTCCAACACAGCAGCATCCGCCACGGTTGAAGTGCTCATGTCACCCTCGACCCCTCGAAGATCTTCTGGTTCCCTTGACTTGACGCACCTTGAGGTGGAACACCTGCAACAAATTATGTTTAGGCAAGACACAATAAATAGTAAAAGCCAAAAGGTCAGAACAATACCAAAGGAGGATATCGCCTCAAACGTCTTGGCAGCCGCATCAGTTTCTACAGGCTCCATTGGAAAGTCCTTTGCGGAGTCAACACGAATGGCCGCCTGCTTTCGCTTGCCGATCTTCCATGGGCCACCCAAAGAGCTTGACGCTACAGGACTTCCCTTAAAGTCCTAGCGCCCGAAGGACCAACGTCAGCTGCATCACCTCCGAATTCCTCCGGGACGCAAATAGCCGGCCTCATCACCCTCGTTGTAAGCGGACAGAGGATCATAATGTTCCCCTTGTTCTCGACGCCGCCTCAGCTCTCAGGCTCGTCACCGCCTCAGCTCCTACATCACGAAGCAGATAATGAGCGGTCCGAAACACATGGAAGATATATTACAAAGACAAAGCTGATCTTACCTAAGTCCGAGCAACCTCACCAGTAGTCGTTCAGCAACCGACGGTTCAACTATTAATGGGACAAGAGGAGAACCCGCCACAGATGGTTCGCCCTCTCAACAACCGTAGGAGCTTGGTGACGGGCTTCTTTACCAACTCCTTCCTACGAGACCCACCTGTCCGTTTGCGCTTAAGAGGAACGTCGGGATCCTCCTCCTCTACTTCTTCTATATGTCCTGGGGGAGCTGTCCCCATCACGCCAGAACCAGCTGCAGGAGTCCCGCACCTGTCTCCGCTTCAAAGCGAGGACTTTCTGCATCCGAGGCTTCGCTGTCATCCACAGCAACGAATTCCTCCATGCCTGGGACGCGAACCCTCATACCTTCCCTTCTCTCAGACCTTTCGTTTCAGTCGCTGAGAAATTAACTTCACACCAGAGCTGTTAGCCTTGAATCCAAGGGTGTGGAGTAGGAAGTTGCATACCACTGGCAAAAGCACAGGGTCATTAGAAGATTGGGAGCCCTCAACGGCGTACGCACCGCGCCCCAGTACAGCCTGTAATGAAGAATCGCTAGGCACAGGCTCCATCAATGAGACTCCCCATGAAAGCCAGATTGAGATTTGGGTTGCCCACGTACAGTTTGGTCATATCCAAACTGTCGAGCAAACCGACTTGGAACATAAGGCTCCAAATAGCAGGTATCCCCGCTTCTATACAATAAATGCGAGGCCAGATGCTGACCAGCCACTCAAAAACTCCCCGGCTCAGGGACGACTGCCCCTCCCCCGCATCTTTGAACTCTTCCTCATAACCTGCATCCCGAATACGGGGAAAACAGCGAAAGAGACTATAGACGTCATAGCGACGCACTAATTTACGGGCCTCAGCCACGTAAGTCTTCTGCCATGAGCACCCTTCGAATCGGGGGAGGAGCGCCATTCGAACACCTTGCGGGGGGTCCTCTCCAGCTTCAATCAAAGAAGGACAATGCAGGGCGACCACGCCATCAAGTAAGTGTACGGCAGACCTATCCTGGGATTAGGACCGCCGCGAGGCGAAATGGCCCCCTTTCCATGCTTCGTTGCTGGCGGCCTGCAAAAAGCCTCCGTTAATGCACGAAGGCCTCTCTAGATACAGCACACCATGGCCGGAAGAAGACCCAGAGACAACCATGAACCAAACGAACAGCTGGCAGCAAAACATTTGGATGAACGACGTCACCCGAAGAAGACGGCACCACACACTTCTTCAGCCAGACCAGCAAGAAGCCAACCAGCAGTGCCTTCCGGGACATCGGCCGGCGAGCCTGATGATGGAAACTACGAAGGACATCACCCCTCTCATAGGACCATCGTCTTCTTTCATAACTAGATCCCCTTGAAGTGCTTTTGCATCCGTCAAAGATGTCTTCATCAGCAACTCCACAGTGCGCCGCTTCAGGAGTGTTCTCCATATCTGGGAACAAATAATCTCCCCAGCTCTTCATGCTACAGGAGTTCCTTACTGTCCCCATGCATACTGGAGCAGATGTACAAGTGGCACATTAACTCCCGGTAGGTCTCGAACAAGGCAGGCTCTTACTTCTTCAGAAGAGCCAATTTCGCCTCGCACGGGAAGTATTCTTCATATGGGATAGACCCAAAAGGCAGAGCAGAGACTTCCCACATCTCATGCAAGGCCATACCCAATTCGCCAACAGGGGTGAAGAAAGTCCCTGAAGCTGGGCAATACAATTCAAAGATGGTGTAGAAGCACGCCACGTTCATCTCAATACCATAGCAGGTCGCCCTGACAGCCTCATAGAGGTTCAGCCTCTCCAGATCCTCCTCGAAATGAGCGAGGATGTATACAGTTAAATCCCTCCACCATGCCTTCGGAGGGTGAATCCAGCCTGGGTCCTAAAGTCAGTGGCTGGGTAGTTCCCATTGACCTTGCAGAATTGGTTGCCAAAGGTCAGCGCCACCGCAGGATTTTCTCCCACTGGGATCTCTCGTGACACATTCCCAGGATGTAGACCCATTATGCAACGAGGAGGCCCCGCTCTTGCATAACCAGGAGACTGAAGCATCAATTTCCCTACGTGGACAGATTCAGTACTCCGGCTCACTTCCCACGACATCTTCCGAGCCTGCGTCACGCATTCGAAGGAAGACAATGAAAAATGTCGCTTGTTGACGGAAGGTAGAACTTCTCACCATCCACTGGAAAATCCCACTGCCCTTCCCCTGCCAGTAGTTGGTGATCAGGGTGTGGTGCGGCATCCCCGAACATGAAGTCGGGCTTCCTATAAGTTCGACGGTCAATATCTTCCAGGGAGCCGTAGTCAAAATACTCCTCGTGGTGTATTGATCACCACCATAAATAAGCGTGTCTCGAACGAGAGAGCTCCGCTAACTAAACAGAGAAGCCTGCCCTTGGAATTGCAGGCTGATATTGCCGTCCAATCCCCTGGTCCATCCCAAATAGATTGTTCGAAGGACCAGAGCGTAGTGCACTGCAGAAGAAAAGAAGAATCATGATTAGTTCACCAGCCAAGCGAACACAAAGAACATAATTCACCAAGGCATATCCTCGTCCTTTGAGCGAAGCTAGCAAGGCGATAGCTTCGACAAAGCTTAGCCTCACAGTCAAATCCGCATTTCGCAAAAAATGTCCAAGTGTTAGCTTCGCGTCAAGAAAGCTTAAGCGAAGGCGGATAAGCCCCGAGGACTAACTTTGTCAAAAGGGCATTATGGTCAAAAATTAATCATTAGTCCTTTGCGGCCATGATTGAGAGGACAGCCCATATCCTGTTGTTCAACGGACGAAAATAGCCCAAGGGATAGCTTCGCCTAGAAGCTTAAGAAGAACTCTTCAGTTCTTGAATTCCCGTTCGAAAAATAAGGGAAATGCAGGGAAATAGATTCCCTAACAATATAGATCATGCTCGTCATTCTGGATTCATCCAAAGATAGCCAAAATCGGCTTTAAAAGAGAACGGCAGTCTCTAATTGAAGGGAAAGATCCCTACTGCGATTGGTCGTTCAATGACCGGAGAGGAGAAGGACCCTCCGCTGCAGAAGTTCCACTTCTTTTCCCCGCTCGTCTCTTGGGCGCCATTGAAGAGCTGTGAAAGCTTTCAAACTTTTTAATGGAGAGGAAAGAGGAAGAAAAGAGTCAAAGGTCTCTCAAAATTTCAAGTAAAGAGATCTGTTCTTTCTCAGCCCGATCAGGCTTTTATAGGCCATCAGCGCCTGAAACGATGCCTCAAAAAGGGCACAGGCCACCGTTTCAAATTAATTTGAAACGCCGCCTAAAGCGTCTTCCCGAGAAGCACTGCTTCTCAGCCACTAAGGGTTAACCTCGCCATGAGTCAAAGTGCGGACTTCGCACTAGTTCATCAAGAACTTCGCCAAAAGGGTTGCCTTAGCCCGCTAAAGGCACAGTTCGCCGACATGCCAGTTTCGCGCGAAGCTCATTCAAAAAGGACCCTGTCCTTAACTCTGCACGAAGTTCAGCCCCGTTATAGCCAAATTCTTAATGAGGCAGGCAAAAAATCAAATGAGCAGAAAATGAACTTTCATTGATTTAAGAGGAAGGTACATTGATACTACATCAAGGTTGTGTTTCATACAACAATTCAGTTGCTCACAGGATCATTTGCACAAAAGCATACAAAGTGGTTTTATCTGCTTTCAAGCCAGACCAACTGGACACAAAGGCCTTCCTCCTGCACAAGGCTGTAATCCTTCACATAGGACAGATGGTGCCACCGGGGACGAATGGTGCCACTAGGACAAGGTCAGTGATCTCACAGTGACGTCCGCTTTCCCGAAGTGGATCATCTCAGATAAACGTATACCAGCCTCATCTCAAAAGAATCATCTCGGATAAGCGACTGCCAACAGCCTCTGGGACATGCATCAGCTGCCCCAGTTTGTTCCTCCTGCTTAAAAGTAAAGCTTCACCCGGGAAGCATAAGGCAACTTTTCGGTCTCTTTCATCAAGTCACAAGATTGGCGAACATAGCTCACTGCAATGCAACTGAAACAAGTTAGCAGTTAAACACTGGAGAAGCTGCAAAACGCTAAGTCAAATTCTTTGAGGCGAAGCAATCCGATTTAGTTAAAGCAGAGGATAAGCCTCGCTTGCACAGTAATGATGGGCTAGCTCAGCAAACGCCAAGTCCTAGCCTCGCCTATATGGCTAAGCCAGACTGATCCTACACAGTCTTAGCCCACCTATATGGCAGAACTGGCTCAACTTTGAAAAACTAAGTCCCAAGTTCTGCCTGTGTACGCGACTTAACATGCAGTGATCTTTCTTTGATCAAGTCAAAATGATAGCTTTGCTGGGAGCTATGCTGAAATCCTTCTCTACAGCTCAGTCAATTGCAAAATGAAGACAAGGGAAATCGATCCCTGAGGCAGCTGTTAAGCTACGTTAAGGAGATGAACTCCCTAAAGTTTTATTGGTGAAGTCGTCAGACGATCAAGACTTACCCGGTCCTTGGCCGGATAATGACCAGAGTGGGCATTCCTACTAGTTCAGAGATCTGAGTATCTCTCTCAAACCAAGAGAAGAGAAAGCAGATCACTTCTCTTTAGAGGACCTCAAGTGTCCTATTTATAGGCCCCATGGCCTGAGCGCTGCCGCCCTCAAGCGTGGAAGCACGAGCGCATTCAAGGCATTTACTGCGCCTTGAGAAAAAGGACGGTTTCCCTTGGAACCGTGCAAAGAAGAAACGTCTCCCTCATAAAGGCACTCATGGCGCCTTGAAGAGAGGGAATATCCTCCCTTGGAAACGCGCGAGGGAGAATATCTCCCTCGATCAGTGTGAGAGAGAAGTAATCCTTCTCGTAACCGGCCCACGGCAGTTGGCATTGGGAAAGCAACAATGTTCCAGAGCGAACCTACCTAGCCGCGAAGCTACCCAGACACGAATCTACATGATTCCTCGGCGAATCTACATCCTAAAGCAGGATTCAAAAGAGAAGTTAAACTCAACTATCATAGCGACGTTCATACTCCACACACCACCTCAAAGCAGTTCAAAGTGTTTCGAAGTCTGAGCTATTGCAGACTTTCAAAAACTTTGAAGGGGGTCTTGTTGACACTTAAAAAAGACAAGATTCTTATTTGGTCCGAACAATGTCTAAACTTGTTGACATTTACAAAAGACAAGTGACGACGAGCTGAAGACCAGTCTCCACCCATCTCCGAGGGACAAGGAAGCAACTTGGACTCCACTGATCCAGCAAGCACAGTGAACCCGGATTGTTTCTAAACAGACCTCAGCAGGTCTAAGATGCTAGCACTTAGCATCACATGAGCCCAAAGGGATAGCCTCGCTTGAGGCTAAAATCATCCAACTTCGCCTTGAAGCCATTCAAAGCCTCGCCAGGAAGCTAACTTATAGCTTCGCCCTGAACTGCTGAAGCGCAACTCCGCAGAGAGTTAACTTCGCTTGAAGCACACGCAACCACGCAGAAGATGTTCGGTAGCTTCGCCACGATGTTATCTAACTCCGCTGAAGAGCTTTCTTCTAACTTCGTCAGATGCGCCTTCCAGCTCCGCTGTGAGCTCAACGCGGCAGCTCCGCTGCTGGTCTGCTATGGTCAACCTTTGACCAATCAAATTTCCAGATGAGATCAGATATAATCAGATCAAATCCAATTAAGATCAAATCGGAGATCTAATTCGGCAGTTGATTGCACAATCTCTTGACTCTCTTAAAACGAGTAAGAGATCAGAGAGATCTTTCAACAATATGGAAAGGATCAAAACAGATCAAGAGGATCAATCGACCTGCCATTCTAGCTTCGCAGAAGCTAATCCTAGCCTCGCAGCAAGGCTACTTTCTAGATTTAAACAGATTTGATTCAATCTGTTTCCATATTTTCAAGGGACGGTTATACCCTTGCTCTCCCTATAAATAGCCCATCAGGGGTACAAGGAGAGAGGATCGAAAGGATCTCCAGGACTTCTTCGAGAGCTTTTCTGAGACGATACGCTCGAGAAAGGACTCCACAAGCAGAGACTTCTTCACGACGCACCGTGCGCTCTTGAATTCAGAGACTTTTAGAGAATTGCTTCTCTAATCAGGGTGCTGATACCCTAATACCTTCTTCTCAAGGAATCTCCGGAACCAGGCGAGAAGGAATTCCTAATTGAGGCAGGTTTTGAGAAGTAGCAAGAGGGTTTTCTACCAATCTTCTATTCTCTGATTCCCCGAACCAGGCGAGAAGGGAATCTCATCGCTCGCATCGTCAAAGGGACAAAGTGGTCGCGCGCCTGCCAGACTCCTATCGACACACTTCTCCAGAATCTCTGAGGAGATCTACTTGTAATCTTTTTAAGAATATTTGTAATTTAGCTCCTCAAACTCTTTTTATTGTAAGTTTTCCCCTTTGCAAATCAATGGAAAACAG
>JAVJIF010034869.1:0-121142 GCA_038442645.1 Agave tequilana | reverse complement strand
AATATGTGTAACAATCACACCCCCATACCTAGCTTTTGCTCGTCCTCGAGCAAAAAAAAGAAAAAGAAAGAAAAATAAATCCTAACTAATTATTACACCACTTTCGTAGGTGACACGATTGCCTGAGCACGTGCAACAAGCCGTTAAACCTCTAGGTTACCCTAGAGGAGGAGTGTTGTCTCCTGAGGGTTTCAGCGGATTACACCCACAAATCCAAAAAGGAAAATAAAAGGGGTTAGTGAAATTTTTGATCCATGCTTTAAGATTCTAAATTGACCTATAGGGGTTTCAGGTTACTCAAAACTCTTCATTCTTCTTATAAGTATTCTATTTAGAATTTTGTTTTCAGCTTAGTTAAGATTTGGGGATAAGATCAAAAAACGAGATTTTGCATCAATCCTAGGATATATATATCTATAAATTGAAGGATCTCTCTCGGACTAAGTTCATTATTTACTTATATATATAACATATTTTTATGTATATACAATGTTTATTTATTTACATTTCCTTATCATCCTTAGGTATCCTAGTCTACCCATGTAGCGAGCCTTTACCGATGACTCCCAAACCAGACGGTCTTAGGGCACCAGATGAGAAAACATCCCTCAGGTTCGAAAGACTCGAGTAAACTAGGTTACTTAGGAATTTAAGGACTTAACCACCTTTAGGCGTGACCGGTAATGCTTCTTGAGGCATGACTGACCAGCTTAATCAGTGGCTAAGTATATTTTTTTTTTTTTTTTGACCACTTTTAGGCGTGATTGGTAATGCTTCTTGAGGCACGACCTACCAGTTAATCAGTGGTTAAGTATAATTTTTTTTTTTTTTGACCACTTTTAGGCGTGATTGGTAATGCTTCTTGAGGCACGACCTACCAGCTTAGTCAGTGGTTTTTTTTTTTATTTATTTATTTTATATACACACATTTTTTTTTTTTTTATTATATATATATGTGAATAAAGTCACAAAGTCTTTGATTAATCCCTCAATATGTTCAATATATATACCTAAAGAAAGAATTAAATCTAATATTTTTCTAATCCTTTATTACTTAACCTAAAAATTCAACAAAATTCCTCTTTTCAACTTATAATTGGAAATCTTAGTTAAGGGCTTCCTTAATCCCTAAATTTCAATTTAGATTCTTTAAACATGGATCAAAGAATTTCTTTCTCTTCTTTTTTTTTTTTTAATTATTATAATTTTTTATATATTTTTTTTATTTTTCTAAAAGAAAAGGTAAAATCTAAAAATAAAAGCAAACCTAAAAGCAAAACCTAAAAGAAGTAAAAAAATCCTAAAAAAAATAAAAAGCCTAAAAAGAAAGTGAAAAATCCTATGTTAGCATCTACCCCCCCCATACCTATCTCATGCATTGTCCTCAATGTATGAAAATACGAAATGATGCATGACATAGGTAAAGGTAAACTACTCCCTCGTCCTCTTTGGACACGCATTGGTACTGGGTCCAGCTGATTGTGTCCTTCTCAAGTCGCCTCCAGCCCATCTAAACGAGAGGATAACCTGGATGATTCCTCCTCCACTTTCTTCCTAAGCATGACTTGTCCCGAAATATCTTCTTCATGCCTTTCCAAATAGTAGACATGAAGGCTGTTGGTTCCGTTGGGGGCTCCTGCCTCCAGAATTGGGGCTCATCTTCACCTCTAGACTTTCCTCTGAAGAGGACTCCACAGGTACAGTCTCAGGCATGCCACTGGGTGTCCAGAGCGCCTGCAAGCAACTATTGTATGAGCTGTGGGTCTCTCTAACGTAATCGTCACTCGGGCAAATGTAGAAAAAATAGTGTCTGATATGAAATGCTGAACATACGTGTGATTAATACAGAATGAGAAAATTTTGGCCCCCGAGTGCGAGAGAGAATTTTCGATAATAGCACGGAAGATAGTCCGGTTCAAACAGACCGAGTGTGAGTCTGTGTCATCAGATCATGAATAATTTGTAGTACCGGTCTGTGAAGGTAGAAGTGTGATCTAGCCCAAGAATATTTCGTTGGATCCAACGTCCAACACAATGAATGTTTCTGAATGTAGATTGGGCTTTGAGCCCCCGATCCTGGGTAGTGCAGCGGACACCCATAATGGTTAAGTAATCAATTAAGGGTAAGGGGTCGCTAGGATGGGGAAAAATGGGAACATGCGTGATGTGTGCAAGTAGTGGAAGCGTGACCAAAATATCACCGAATGGCATGAGAGACAAATTGGTATGTATCATGATTCACAGAAGCATAGTCTATAGAATGGTAAAATGTGTTCACAAGATCCGGACAATAAAAAGCTTCGTGCTCATTATGATCAAACACCAAAGTGTACCAAATTCCAGGCGCGGATTCGATCCACAAAAATATGCCCATATTCCCCTCTTTCACTAAAAAGTGCAGAAAAATCCCTCTCCACAAATAGATTTGGTGCCATAATTGCTAAAGACAATGAAGTAAAGGATTTGAGATAAGAAATTGCAAACCACCCCCGGAGATCTTGGGGGGAACCCAAATCAGTAGCACAGAAGGCACAGAGATGGCCTGGGGAAAACGCTCTCCGGATCTACCACCAGCAGAGGAAGATAGTCAGAATGGAGATTTCCGGCGCGCCTGAAATGGCAGAACTGCCGCGGATCGGCGGCAGGGCGCGGCAAAGGAGGGGATTTTTGGGTTCAGATTTTTGGTGGAGGTCGGCTGTGAAGGAAGAGGTTCAGATCTGAAATGAAATTCTCGGGTGAGGGATGATGAGTGGAAGGAGAGCTTAAATAGGGGTAGGTAAAAAGGTGATGTACCAAGTTACCCTAGGTCAAAGTTGAAATTACAACCCTAGGTCAAAATTTTTGAATATGAAAGGAATCCTAGGGAGGAAAGAGAATCCTAGGGATGTGAAATTCTTTTCATGCACAAAAATCCCAAAAAAATTTTATTTATTTTTTTTTTTTATTTTTATTAACAAAAAGAAAAATATTTACAAGAGAAGTCCCAAAATGATAGTCAGGAGAATGCATGGGAAAAATATACAGATGGAAAAATGTCACAAATAAACTGGGTCGGAAAGACCCAATTCATGAACATCGTGTGACAAAGAATCTGTGGTAAGAAATGGCTTTAAGCGTTGTCATTCACAGTGAATATATTGCCATTGGTTGGGTCAAGAATCTCGATAGCTCCGTGGGAAAAGACAGTCTGCACAATAAAAGGTCCTGACCACCTGGTACGCAGTTTACCAGGGAAAAGATGAAGTCGAGAATTATATAACAGAACCTGTTGACCGACAGCAAAAATCTTCCTGTGAATGGCTTTGTTTGTCGTGAAACAGCTTGGTCCTGTGCTTTGTGATCCGAGCGTTATCGTATACCTCGTTTCGTAACTCTTCCAGCTCGGATAGCTGCAGCTTCCTGAGAACACCGGCTTTATCCAAATCAAGATTCAGTTGCTTTAAAGCCCATAGTGCACGGTGTTCTAACTCAACAGGCAAGTGACATGCTTTCCCAAATATAACTCGGTACGGAGACATACCAAGGACAGTCTTGTAAGCGGTCCTGTATGCCCATAGGCATCAGTCAGTTTGACGGACCAATCCTTACGATTCTGTCCTACGGTCTTTTCCAAGATGAGTTTTATCTGTCTGTTTGTTACCTCAACTTGCCCATTGGTTTGAGGATGATAAGCCGTGGACAATTTATGAGTAATGGACTACTTCCGCATCAAGGCTTCAAAAGCCCTATTGCAGAAGTGACTCCCATTGTCGCTCAGTATCGCACGGGGGGCTCCGAAGCGTGAAATGATGTACTCTCTTAAAAATTTAATGACAACTTGGTTGTCATTGTTCGTGTAGGAATCGCTTCAGCCCACTTGGAAACATAATCTACGGCTACCAAGATGTATTGGTTACCGTAGGACAGAGGAAAGGGTCCCATAAAATCAATGCCCCATAGGTCGAAAATTTCGACTTCCAAGATGGGTGTGAGGGGCATCATGTTCCTTTGTGTAATCCGACCCGTCATTTGACATCTATCACAAAGCTTGCAAAAAGTAAAGGCATCCTTAAAGAGAGTGGGCCAGTAGAATCCACTCTGGAGCACTTTTTCCGCAGTTTTTCGTGGACCAAAGTGTCCACCGCAAGCTAACTTGTGACAGAATGTCAAAACGCTCTGGTGTTCATCCTCCGGAAGGCATCTGCGTATAATTTGGTCAGGACAGTACTTGAATAAATACGGTTCATCCCAAAAGAAGAACCGCATTTGTCTCAGAAAACGGTGTTTGTCTTGTCCTGACCAATGGGAAGGAATTTGCCCGGTAGCAAGGTAGTTTACTATATCAGCATACCAGGGCTCTCCACTTATCACAAAGATGTGCTCGTCAGGAAAGTCTTCATTAATCGGTATTTTCTCATGAGGAGCGTTCGGAATTCTTGACAAATGATCCGCAACCACGTTCTCAACGCCCTTTTTATCTTTTATCTCCAAGTCAAACTCTTGCAAAAGAAGGATCCATCGAATCAATCTTGCCTTTGCGTCCTTCTTTTGCATTAAGTACCTCAGGGCGGAGTGATCAGTAAAAATTATGGTCCTGGACCCTAGCAGATATTGGCGGAACTTCTCTAACGCAAAAACGACTGCCAAAAATTCTTTTTCAGTGGTCGTGTAATTCAGTTGGGCATCGTTTAGCGTTCTGCTAGCATAGTATATTACGTGCTGCATATTTTCAATACGCTGTCCTAAAACAGCGCCTATCGCAAAGTCAGAGGCATCGCACATAATTTCAAATGGCTTGGTCCAGTCCGGTGCAGATATGATCGGCGCAGAGACAAGTCTATTCTTTAGCTCTTTCCACGACTTTCGACATTCTTCATCGAAGATATAGGGTACGTCTTTTCCTAAGAGATTTGTCAAAGGTCTCGCAATATTGCTAAACCCTTGAATGAATCTCCTATAGAAGCCCGCGTGCCCTAAGAAAGATCTAATGTCTTTTAAACATTGCGGTTCAGTGAGCTTGGTGATAACTTCCACCTTAGACTTGTCTACCTCGATTCCAATGCTTGATATCTTGTGTCCTAGTACAATTCCGTGCTTGACCATGAAATGACACTTTTCCCAATTAAGTGTCAAATTCTTTTCTGTGCATCGTTGTAAAACAGCTTTAGGTGGTACAAGCACTGCTCAAATGTATCCCCATATATTGAAAAGTCATCCATAAAGATTTCCAAAAATTTCTCCACCATGTCCGAGAACAGGCTCAACATGCAACGTTGAAACGTTGCTGGAGCATTGCAAAGACCGAAGGGCATCTTACGGTATGCAAACGTTCCAAACGGACAGGTGAAGGTAGTCTTTTCCTGGTCCTCGGGAGCAATTGGGATCTGATTATATCCTGAATATCCATCCAGGAAACAATAATACTCATGCCCCGCCAATCTCTCCAGCATCTGATCAATAAATGGAAGAGGAAAGTGGTCTTTACGTGTGGCACTATTCAGTTTCCTGTAATCAATACAAACTCGAATCTTCGTTGGAAGACGGTGTTGTATTAATTCCTTATTCTCATTCTCCACAACAGTAAAGCCAGCTTTCTTAGGCACAGCGTGACCGGACTCACCCATTGACTATCGGATATGGGATATATGATCCCATTGTCTAAGAGTTTCAGAATCTCCGATCTAACAGCTTCTTGCATTATTGGGTTAAGTCGACGCTGTGGGTCTCTTTTAGGCTTGGCCTCTTCCGTCAAGTGAATTCTATGTTGGACAATGGAAGGACTAATCCCCTTAATATCAGCCATGGTCCAACCAATGGCTTCTCTGTTTTCCTAAGCACAGTCAAAAGGTCCTCTTCTTGTTGTTCCGTAAGATTAGATGCAATGATTACCGGAAAGGATTCCTTCTCACCAAGTACTTGTACTTGAGATGGGTGGGAAGAGCCTTAAGCTCAGAAGAAGGGACTGGATCTATAACCGGTTGCTCATGGTGCAAGGGAAGAATAGAAGTGGAATTAGTAGTCCTTTCAATATCTGATCCAACAATCTGATCAAGAGTTAGGTCGTCAGATTCTAACTCAAATTCTTCTTCAGATTCATATTCCATCTCCTCCACATGTTCGCTCGTTAGTCCTTCTATTAAGTTCACATCAAAAGAGTCATTCACATCCCTTGGCTGCTTCCCCAGATGGAAGACATTCACCTCCTTTCATATCTCCGAACGTCAACCGCATTGATCCATTTCGACAATTTATGATAGCGTTTGCGGTTGCTAAGAAAGGACGTCCGAGAATGACAGGTGTTTGCGCTCTGTGATTATGTATGGGTTGTGTTTCAAGAACAACAAAGTCAACGGGGTAAATGAATTCCCCCACCCGTATTAAAACATCCGTAATTTCCCCTGGGAATCTTAACAGAGCGATCAGCCAGTTGAATTGTCATTTGGGTTGGACGAAGGTTGCCCAACCCTAACTGCTGGTACACGGAAAAAGGGAGAAGATTGATGCTAGCGCCCAAGTCTAGCAAAGCCCTATTTACTGTGGTCTGTCCTATGATACAAGAGATGGTAGGGCTCCCTGGATCCTTGTACTTCACAGGGATTGGACCATTAAGCAATTCACTCAGGTTGGAAGCCAAAAGACTTTCTTAGGGACATTTGCCTTTCTTTTCTTAGTACACATTTCTTTCAGAAACTTGGCGTATGATGGGACCTGTTGAATAGCATCTAAGAGAGGGACATTGATCTGTACTTGATTAAATATCTCTCTTATCTTCTCCATGTGAGCATTATTCTTATGATTTATAAGCCTATTTGGGAATGGGACAACAGGCTTATAAGTTTGCTCATCAACTTTCTCTTTTCCTTTTGACTGGGACGTGGATGGTTGTGAGCTGTTGAAGGACTATTATGCACAGGTTGAACTGGAACAGATGCTGATGGTTTTGACAGATTTTGGAACAAATTTTGGAGACTGATTTGAGACCTTGTTGTCTACATGTTTTCCAGACCTAAGGATGTGAATGGCTTGACATTGGCTTTGGCTAGGTCCTAGGTCTTCGACTTCATGCAGAGGAAAATGGGCTCTGGGATTAGGCACAGGTTGACTAGGCAGCATTCCTTTTTGTCTTTCAGTCAAGGAATTAGCCAACTGTCCTATTGGATTTGCAGTTTATTCATATCCTGCTGCTGATTGTTCATCATTGCAGCTTGGGTTTTAGACAAAGTCTCAATCATTTTCTCCAACTCAGAGATTTTCTTATCTGAAGGATTGGGTGGTGGATGATTTGATATTGGGGCTGATAATTTGCTTGATATGGCACAGGATTTTGGTATGTTTGGAATCTGGGTGGACTCTGATATGAATTAACATTTGGTGGGTAAGTCGGAGGATATGCCTGAGCAGGATATTGTTGATGTGGAAATGGTTGTCTTGGCTGCTCATGACCAGACTGACTCCAAGAGAAGTTAGGATGGTTACGCCACCCTGGATTGTAGGTCCTGGAGTAAGGATTGTATGTAGGTCTGGTATACGCGGCATTTGTACTCTCCTGATAGCTTTGAGAATGATACACTGGACACTCTTCCAACACATGAGTTAAATCATGACAGTAAGTACAACCCGGGTGGACCATAGGTGCCACAGGTGGTGGGGTCACTCGTGATGGGTTGACCTGATTAACAGAATTTTCCGGGATTCTAGCAATTCAATCCTCTTCATCAGCTATGTAATCTTAGCTTCTGCAGCTATAGAGGATCCTATCGAGTGTAAACCAGTTCTGGAAGTGGTTGGTGTAGGTTTCTCAGGGCAAGATTCCCACTGGAGAGTTTTCTCTGCTAGAGCCTCAAAAAGATCCCAACCCTGGTCTTCATCCTTTTTAAGAAATTCTCCTTGACACATTGTCTCAAGGAGCGTCTTAGTCTGATAGTCAAGCCCATCATAGATAATCTGGCATTGGCGCCATTTCTCTATACCATGATGGGGACACAGGGCTACTAGGTCCTTAAAGCGCTCAAAGTACTTCCAGAATGGCTCATTGGGTTCTTGTTTGAATTGCATTATATTTTTGCGCATGAGGGCTGTCTTATGGATTGGGTAGAATTTTTTAAGGAAGACCTTAACGAAATCATCCCATGAAGAGATAGAGCTGACAGGAAGACTGTACAGCCACTTCTTTGCAATATCCTTTAATGCAAATGGGACGAATCTAAGTCTTACAGCATCCTCTGTCAACTGGGAAATCCTCATCATGAGGCAGACTTCTTCAAACTCTCGTATGAAGATATAAGCATCTTCAGACTCTAATCCATGAAATCGTGGAAGAGTATTTATAAACTGGGGTTTCAACTCAAAATTGTTTCCATTAGTGTCCGAGAGGAGAATACAAGAAGGAAGTGATGTGCGGATAGGATAGAACTTGTCCTGCAACGATACGTTGTTCGTCATGATTGTGTCGAGTGGTGGTGTATGTGGCAGTGTAGATGTTCTCACAAGCCTAGCAGAAATTGGTTCTCGATACCACTCACGCATACAAATACACAATCAACGTGCACCTTTCACACAGTCGAAAAATGAAAAATAACAATCAAGAAAAAGAAAAATCAATCCAAGCTTCTAGGTTCCCTGAATCTAGACGACTCCTAACTTTAGATCGTCCACAGGAGGTTTGGCGCAGACCGTGACTATAAGCGAATCAGCCAGGAAAGGTCAAAGTTGTTGGGAGGTTTTCCATCCGAAGACGTTCTTAATTAAGTAACCAACAACCTTCGGGCTTTCGGCCCTTAACCCCTTTCCTAGACACTGATTATACAGAAGTCACTTTCCAACACTTTTCCCCCTTAGGAAAATCTCCTAAGTGAGTCCGGATGTCCCTAGGGGCCAACGTCTAGCAATTTTTAATTAGAAGCTTAGGATAGTGAAAGCGTGGGGAAATGGTTTGTGGGCTAAGGAAGGGGTGATGAAATCCCCACCTTATCTTTGTTATGGGTTTTGCCCTTAGAGTTGATTCGTGCAAGTGTACGATGTAAACAAACAAGGATCACCCAAAGCTTAATTAAATCAAACAAGAGTGAGTCCTAGTCTATATGCAATGCTTTACGTACCTTGTCCCCCGCACTCTTCAACAGTAAATGTAAAGTAATTGAAAGACTCGTGCCTATAATGCAAGATGTCTAAACAATTTTTAACAATTAACACCAAATCTTTTACTGTTGATTAGCAAATATCAGGTGAAGAATACAAGATTTCAGATATATAGGCAGCAGTATTTTGCAGAGAGCAAAGCCCTGCAGAAAAACAGGTTAGTAGTGAACTCCTCTATGCCGCGTTTCCACGGCAAAATCCAGGAAAACGCGGCACTTTGGAGGGATCCTGGTCTCTGCTTTCGAGAGCAGAGGCCCAGGTCCACTTATATGATTCTGCTGTGCAAAGTTTCTGAATCTTCAACCTGTACCTGCAACAGAGAAGATATATCGTTTAGTTTCTCACTTGTAAAAATACCGTTGCTCTCCCCGGCAACGGCGCCAAAAATTGATTGGTAAAAACTAGGTACAATGAAGTTCTTGCACAAGAATTAGGTGTGAAAGAAATGGTTAATGGTTTAGAGTTCACCTTTGATCTTGTTTACTTCGATTATGAGATTATTATACCTTGTTCCAATCTTTCGTTATAGCAAGTAGTTATATCGAGTCGTACCACAAGGAGAGCAAGCGTAGAAGCTTCACGATATTAGTGAGACAAAGAAACGATACCTCTTCTATGTTAATTACACAAGAGCAATATACAAGAAGTTGTGGATTGGTGGTGCATTGTGAAAAAGAAGTGAAGTGAATGAAGTGTGATGAAGTAAAGAAAAGATAAGAATGCTAGAATAAGATGTATAAACTCTTTTGATTAAAAAGATGCATGGCTAGCATTACTACACTTCTTGCTAACATACTAACTCTATTGTTGATTGCAAGATTGCCTCATCAAGAATCATAGCAATTTAATATAGCTTGCATGTGTAGTATTCCTTCTTGAAGACTAGAGTTCCTTTTAGTTAGTTAGCTAGAATCCTCTTCTTGAATCTTAGGTCCTTTTACTAGATGAACATTGAGGAACTATAGGCATGATACTCATTTAGTGCAAAGGTAGAAGAATCAAACTCTTTTGTACATTCAAAGCTTAACTACAAAGTTAGCTTGAAGTACTTGAGTTGATCTTGCTACACAAGTGACACAACCATGGTAATCCATCCTTTTGATCCAATCAAAGACTCTTTATAAGAGACACACAATTCATCTAGAGATCTAGCAAGCAATCACCAAAGGATACATCCAAACTTCATTGGAATTTACAAGAAACATGAAATTATGCAAGCATTGAAGTTTACAATCAATCAAGAGCTAGTAGTAGCTAGGTGAGTCTTAGCTAGCCATGCATTCAAGAAATTAGCCCTCCATTACACTAACAAACAAGCTATAATTCTCCATGAAAGTAAAGATCTAATCAATTAAACTAAAGCTAGAATTAAATGCAAGAAATTAAAGCATAAGAAAAGAAAGCATACTCAATTCTAGTAAAGAGAAGATGAGAGCTCCATTGAATCTTTGCTTCAAGATTGTCACAAGTCTTGATTACAAACTCTCAAAGTGAAGAACTCTCTCTCAATTTAGGCTAGAAATCAAGGAGGAAGGAGAAGAGAACTAGAAACCTAAAACAAAATTACACAAATCCAAAATTTTCTCTCTCTCTTCACTCGAGCTCACGCAGGTCTCTGCCCAGGTATTTATAGGCAAATTTGAGAATCTTCTCGAATCTTGACCGTTGGCACGAAATCCGAGGCTCAACGGCCCTCAGATTGCCGCGGATTGCCGCGGATCTGCCGCCAGATCTGGGCCGTTGGCTCGGATCTTTCTGGTGAGATCTGGTGGTTAGGTTGTTGGCCACGTGGGATGGTTGGATTCTCCACTTGGCGCGCAGATCTTGGTGAGATCTGATTTGATCTTTTGGCTAATTATGAATTAACCCCCTTAATTATTACTAATTAAGGTAGTTAATTACTTCTCTTCTTAAAGTGGAGATCTGCAAAATTAGAGAAAACATGGGTTAAAAATCATATTTAATATACAATATGCAAAGTATAAAGGTGGTATAAAATGCAAATATGTGTAACAATCAACCCCCCATGATCATTCAGAATTTTGAAAAATCTTTTTCCACAAACAGTTTTGGGGCCATGTGTAATAGTGTAAATTAAAACAATGGATCTAGAGAGAAAGATCAAACGCCCCCGGAGTTCGTGGGGGGAAAAAATAGATTCGATCTCTGCAGAGGGTACAGGAAAGGTGATGAAGTTTCTGGCAACAGATCGGCACAAGCGCTTCAGATCGACTGGTGCAGAATTTTTCTGCGCTCCAGATGCTGCAGATAGCCGCAAATTTGCGGCAAAAGTAGCAGAATTGGCGGCAGGAATGAGAAATCTGGGGAAGAGAAAAATTTGTAGGGGTTGGCACTTGCAGCAGGGTTTCAGATCTGGGAGTGAGTTGCGTTTGAGGGAGGAGGGATGGATGAAGAGAATATTTCTAGGAGAGGGAAGTAGAATGAGTTTTCCAATTTAGCCCTAGGTCAAAAGTGAATTTACAAGCCTAGGGATTTGGAATCTTGAAAATGAGTTTGACCCTAGGGAAGAGATGTAGAGACCTAGGAATTTGAATTTGAAAAGTTTGTGAAACTCCTTTAAGCACATAAGTCCCTCATTTATTTTTTAATTTCTTTTTTTTTATTTACAAAAGTGTACAAAAGAATTATTTACAATAAATATTTATAAGTGTGACCCTCATCTAGGCTATTCTTTTGGTCTTTTCCCCTGGCCCGTTTCCCATCATTCTAGTGTGTTTGTTTGCGCGGGCTCAGTTGGGAAACATATTGAATTATTTTCTTAGCCCTAGTGTTTCCAGATTCAATTATTTGTTGTCATTCATGCTCATTCCACCACATTGTTCACTAAAAAATTCCTTGTCACCACTTTCACTCTGAATCTCATTACTTCTAATGTTAAGAAATTCAGCTCCTCTCCATACAATTCTTCAAAATTCAGGTCAACAGTTTCCTTAGGAAGTGTACAATCAGTTAACCTACCCCGAGTTGGCTCATCCAGACACATGAGCTCATCAGCGAAAAGGTCTTCAAAGGATATGTCAATTGGAGGTTCTTGAACTATATCCTTATGGGATACAGTCACAGTTGGCTAAG
Organism: Agave tequilana; assembly: GCA_038442645.1. Classification (NCBI taxonomy): domain Eukaryota; kingdom Viridiplantae; phylum Streptophyta; class Magnoliopsida; order Asparagales; family Asparagaceae; genus Agave; species Agave tequilana. Next base: position 108,932 of record JAVJIF010034869.1, on the reverse strand, counting down.
TGAAAGTGAAATATCCAAATCAACTTTCCCCTTTTGAAAGGGTACTCGGATAACAGGATTTTCCACTTCAAGAGAATCACAAACTTGTGACTCATCTTTCCCTATTTCCTCACAATTGTCTCTAATAAAGCTGACCTCAAATGTTTGATCTTTTGTTTTATGAGGCTGTGTGTGGAAGACATTCATTTCACGAGTCATGTCACCAAAGGTTAACCTCATTGATCCATTCCGGCAATTGATGATGGCATTTGCTGTAGCCAGGAATGGTCGTCCCAAAATGACAGGAGTTTGAGCCCTTTGATTGGAATTAGACACAGGTTGTGTCTCAAGGACTACAAAATCTACAGGGTATATGAACTCCCCAACTTTGACAAGGACATCGTGAATTTCCCTATTTGGTTCTTGACAGAACGATCAGCCAATTGTATGGTCATTTGGGTAGGGAGAAGATCGCCTAACCCTAATTGTTGGTACACAGAAAAAGGTAGGAGATTGATGCTGGCCCCTAAATCAAGCAGTGCCCTATTGATGGTAGTCTGTCCTATGATGCATGAAATGGTGGGGCTCCCTGGGTCTTTGTATTTAACAGGAGTTGGACCAGTGAGCAACTCGCTAATGGTTGATGCTAGGAAGACTTTCTTAGGGACTTGTGTTTTCCTCTTCTTGGTGCACATTTCCTTTAAGAATTTGGCATATGATGGCACTTGTTGTATGGCATCAAGAAGAGGGATATTGATTTGGACCTTATTAAACATTTCTCTTATCTTCTCCATATGAGCATTTGTCTTGTTATTTGTAAGCCTATTTGGAAATGGTACAATAGGCTTATAAGGTTGCTCATCTACCTTTTCTTTACCCTTGGCTTTTGAAGTGGATGGCTCTGTACTAGAAGATGGTTTGTCAGAAGCCGGTTGCATTGGGACAGGAGGTGTTGGCTTTGGTACTGGATGGGATGATTGACTAGAAACCTTATTGTCTATCTGTTTTCCAGATCTCAGGGAATGAATAGCATGACAATGACTTGGGCCCGTGTCTTCATGTTTGGGATTTGGCAATGGCTGGCTTGGTAACATTCCTTTTTGTCTCTCATTTACTGAATTAGCCAATTGCCCAATTTGGACCTGAACTCTATTCATATCCTGTTGATAGTTTTTTGTAAAGGTTTCTAACATTTTCCTCAACTCTGATATTTCTGAATCATTCTGGGGTGGATGTTGATATATATGGAGACTGGAATTGTGATTGGTAGTGTGGTGGACTTTGATAAGGTTGTGACTGTGGTGGACTTTGAGATGGACGAAAATTCGGTGCATTCCGATTGAAACTGGGTGGATGATACTGAGCATTATAAGGATGTGGAAGTGGTGGCCTATATTGCTCAGGACCAGACTGACTCAACGAAAGATTTGGATGGTTCTGCCATCCTGGATTGTATGTGTTGGAGTATGGAGGTCTGGTGAATGCTGCATTCATGTTCTCCTGATATGATTGGGGCTGATACAGAGGACACTCCTCAAAGACATGGTTGAGATCATGATAGTAGGTACAACCTGGTTTAATCAGAGGTGATGGGTTGACCTGATTGACCACAGAATTTTCCCTTGACTCAAGCAGTTCTATCCTCTTCATCAATTGTGTGATCTGGCTTCCGCAGCTATAGAGGATTCTATGGAGTGCATACCAGTTCTGGAAGTGGTGGGAGTGGGTTTATCAGGGCATGACTCCCACTGAATGGTTTTCTCAGTTAAGGCTTCAAAGAGATCCCACCCCTGATGTTCATCTTTCTTCAAAAATTTCCCTTGGTACATAGATTCAAGGAGGGTTTTCGTTTGGTAATCTAAACCGTCATAGATAATCTGGCACTGACGCCATTTCTCTATACCGTGATGAGGACATAGGGCTAGAAGGTCTTTAAAACGCTCAAAATATTTCCAGAACGGTTCGTGTGATTCCTGCTTGAATTGCATGATATTTTTCGCATGAGGGCTGTTTTGTGGATAGGATAGAATTTCTTAAGAAAGACCTTTACAAAATCATCCCAAGAAGATATGGAACTGACGGAAGATTGTAAAGCCATTTCTTAGCTAAATCCTTCAGTGCAACGGTATAAACCTTAACCTAACAGCATCCTCGGTCAGTTGGGAAATTCTCTCATTTGGCATACTTCTTCAAACTCTCTAATGAAGATGTACGCGTCCTCTGACTCTAGACCATGAAATCGGGAAAGTGTATTAATGAATTGCGGTTTCAGCTCAAAGTAATTTCCATTGGGTTCGGGGAGAAGAATGCATGATGGAAGGGAGGTGCGAATCGGGTAGAATCGATCTTGAAGTGAAACGTTGTTTCCATTGTGTCAAGTGGTTGTGTAAGTGCAAGTGTAGAAATTCTAACAAGTCTCGTAGAATTTGGATCACGGAACCACTCTTGCATATATAGTCACAAACAACGTGCACCGATCACACCAGCGAAAAAGAAAAATAACAAACAATAAAAGAAAAATCAATCCAAGCTATCTAGGATTCCTGGACCTAGAACGACTCCTAACTGATTAGATCGTCCACAGGAGGTTAGTGTAGACTTTGACTACAAGCTAATCAGCCAGGTAAGGGCAAGGTTGTTGGGAGGTTTCCGTCAAAGACGTTCCTTAATTAAGTAACCACCAACCTTTGGGCTTTCGGCCCCTCAATCCCTTTCCTAGACACTGATTTTACAAAAGTCAATTTCCAACACTTTTTCCCCTTAGGACAATCTCCTAAGTGAGTCCGGATGTCCCTAGGGCCAACGTCTATCAGATTTTATTACAAGCTTGGGATTGTGAGTGCTTGGAAAATGATTTTCGGGCTAAGGAAAGGGTGATGAAATCCCCCACCTTATCTTATTTATGGGTGGTGCCCTAAAATCAGTTTGGTGCAAGTGTACGATATAAACAAACAAGGTTCACTCAAAGTAATTAAAATCAAACAAGGAGTGAGTCCTATTCAATATGTATTGCACATGTACCTTGCATCCAGCACTCTTCAACAGTAAAGTAAAAGAATTGAAAAGACACGTGCCTAGAAATGCAAATGTCTAATCAATTTTTAACTTTGCAACAAATTTTTTACTGTTGATTATTAGCAGGCATAAGGTGAAGCATACAAGAATTTAAGTATTGCAGCAGCTGTATTTGCAGAGCAAGCAACCCTGCAGAAATTAGGTTAGTAGTTCACTCCTCCTTGCCGTGGATCCGTAGCTTTGGCCGTGGAATCGCGGCAATTCAGAGGGCAACTGGTTTCTGCTTTCGAGAGCAGAAGCCCAGAGCCACTTATATGTTACTGCAATGCAAATTTTCCTGTTCTCTTCACCTGTAACCTGCAACAGAGAAGAAGATTCGTTTAGTTCTTCACTTGAAATCAAAAACCGTTGCTCTCCCCGGCAACGGCGCCAAAAATTTGATTGGAAGGGATAGTATAGTGTGAAGTTGCACCATATTCAGTAAAAGAGCGAAGTTTAGAGTCAACCTTAGGTGCTTGATTACTCCACAAATGTATTCGATATGTTCAATGTACCCTTTCCAAATCACCGTAGTAGCAGTGGCTATACAGGTTGAATCCTCAGGGAGAGCTCACGATGGAAGCTTTACGGTTTAATGTGAAGATAGAAAACGAAGATTCTTCTTTGTTTTAAAAGAATGCAAAAGACATGGAAAAAGAAATGAAAGAATTGGTGGATTTGTGCATAATGGAAAATGAAAAGAAATCGAAGAAGAGATTTGCTTTGGAATTAAACTAAAGGAAAGAAAACTTTATAAAAAAGGATGGAGAAAACTATGACTAGCTAACCTTACTAATTTGCTAAACTTACTAAACTCCGTGATGGTGATGCGTGCCTTATGTTGATTCATCGGCATATGTTTGTCTTGCGTGTTGGTCTAGTTGCTTTCCCACTTGGATGACGGGTAATCATTCTTGGACTTATCTTGTAACCTCATAGATGTCATCGGCCTACAAGATAGACTTTCAATAATGGAATCAAAAGAGTGACACTCAAGGGATGCTAAGGAAGAAGATACAACATTCATTAATTGAATTAAAGAAGTTGTACAACAAATAGCATATGGTTGGTGATCCATCTCCATGTTCCATCAAGGCACTTGTTCTAAGACAAGGCTCTAAATGAGGCACACTTGAATCATATGGAGAATTACAACAAGAACTTGCCAAGCATGAAAGTAACCCATCGGGGATGAAAAGACTCAAAAACTTGCAAGATGAAAGATTAGCAATCACCCAAGAGTTAGAAGTTAAGCAAAGTTAGTGGTTAGCTAGTCATGTTAGAAGAAGTTAGCTAGCCATAAGAAAAGAAAAGCAATTCATGAATAAGAGTGCAATTGAAGTAAAGCTTGAAATGAAAGAAATGCAAGTAAAGTTCTAGAAAAAGCTCAAGTAGAGAAAAGAGAATGGATTAATCCTTGCTTCACAAGTTGTCACCCCTGGTTTACACAAGCTTTCTCTCTCTTACAATCTCTCTTTTGCAGAATTTCTAGGGAGGAAGAAGAAGACCTAGAGCACTAAAAATCCTAGAGAAAACCTACAAAATACAAACTCTATCCTCTAATCTCTCCTCTCTCTCCCTCCCTGCGAAGGCCCTGGTGGTGTATTTATAGCCTCAGAGAGAAGTATCTGGAACCCAGGTTGTTGGAGAGAATCTGGGGCCTCAACGGCCTTGTAACTGCCGCAGATCTGCGGCAAAAGCCGTGGATCTGCGGCAGAATCTTGGCCGTTGAGGCCAAGATTTCTGTTGCGCGTTTGTTACGAGTTTGTTAGCCACGTGGACCTTCTGGAAGTCTGAGCTGGCGCATAGAATTCTCCAGATCCTGGGCTCAACCTTGGGCTCTCTTTTGGGCTTTGAATTAATCTCCTTTAATTCTTGATAATTAAAGGGATTTTGGGCCTTTTCTCAATTAGAATATGGACCTGCAAAAATAGAGAGAAAAGGATTAAAAATCACATTTTTATTTGCAATATGCATGGTATGGATGTGGTAAAATATGCAAAAATGAATAACAATCACTGGCTGATTCAGAATCATTCCTGACATATATGCCAGAAACCCCTAACAATGACGCTCAGTCTTCTTGCCCTGAATGCCATCATGTGCAATCAAAGGTACCTGCTATTACCTTCACAGCAGAGGATATGTTGGCAAATGTTCTTCGATGGAGCATCGCGAATAGGTCCTAAAGGCAGGACCATTGCCGGAGTGGGGGTTGTGTTTATCTCCCCACAGAATCATGTCCTTCCCAGAGCGTTTTCTCTAACAGAATCATGCTCCAACATGTAGCAGAATATAATGCTCTGCTCATTAGCCTTCAGCTCGCGCCACGGGATGGGGGTACGCTACCTTGAAGCTTACGGCGATTCAAAACTAATTATCAATCAGGTTAAAGGCAAATATGAAGTCTACCACGAAGACTTGGTGCCTTATTATCACACGGCCATCGAATTGGCTAACCTATTTGAAGGTTTTCACATCGAGCACGTGTCTCGATCTCAGAATACCAAGGCGGACGCTCTTGCTGCATTAGCAACAACACTAGCCTTGCCAGCCGACACCGAGTATCACCTCACAGTGGCAACTCGACTCGATCTCGTATGCTCTAAGCATATGTTAAGAACCCGAGAAGTTTATAATGTCTCCGCGGACCTTGAGCTGAGAGATTTGCGATTTCCTCTCATCGACTATGCTTTACATGATCTGCTGCCAGACGATCCTAAAGAAGCGGCATCTATCAGACGAAGGTCTCTCCGTTTCTACTACGATCCAACTCTGAAGACCCTTTATCGTCATTCATATGACGGTGTCCTCCTCCGTTGCCTTTCCAGTTCAGAGGCACGGGAAGTGCTTAAGAAGCACACGACGGCATTTGCGGAGCTCATCAGCCAGGTCCAAAACTCAAAGACAGGTTGCATAGGCTTGGATACTATTGGCCGACCATGATAGCCGATGCCATCCAATATGCACGAAGGTGTAAAGCGTGTCAAATCCATGCGGACTTCATACACCAACCTTTGGAGTTGCTCCACCCAACTGTTGCTTCATGGCCATTTGAAGCATGGGAGATAGATGTCGTAGGGCCAATCAGCCCCTCTTCGACAAGAGGTCACCGTTTATCCTGGCAATAACCGATTACTTTTCAAAGTTGGCAGAAGCCATACCACTGTTGAAGTCAAAACCTACGTGGTGAATTTCATCAAGCACCATGTCATCCATCGATTTGGTGTCCCTAGGCGGATCATCCATGATAATGGTCCCCAATTCATAAGCCAAGTATTCTATGGGTTCTGCGATAAATACCGAATTCAGAATGTGGCTTCGACTGCCTACAATCCTGCCGCTAATGGCTTGGCGGAAGCATTCAACAAAACGATCATCAAGCTACTCAAGAAGTTCGTCTCCTCGAATAAGCGAGATTGGGACGAAAAGCTTGGTGAATGTCTTTGGGCCTACCGAACCACGGTTCGGACACCGACAGGCAATACGCCTTTTTCCCTGGTATATGGGTGCGAAGCAGTCATCCCGTTGGAAATCCATGCCGTCATTGCGAGTCGCTCTGACCAGTAAGATCACATCAGAGGACAATGATTGGTTGCGCCTCCAAGAGCTCGAAGCCCTAGATAAGAAGCGACTACAAGCTCAGCAACACATCGAGTTGTATCAAGCTCGAATTTCAAAAGCCTTCAATAAGAAGGTCAAACAGAGGGTCTTCCAGAAAGGAGACTTGGTTTTAGCCGTCAGACGACCGATGATTATGACGCACAAGACCAAAGGCAAATTTCAGCCTAAATGGAAGGACCGTTTGTAATAGAAATAGTCTATTCAAATGGAGCATACCACCTCATGACTTCAGATGGTGATTTACTCATGATGCCGGTCAATGGCAAGTTCTTAAAGAAGTATTATCCTTGATTAAGGATCCTTCTCATGATCAAGTTAACACTACACCTCTGATCAAGACCTTCATATCCAAGGTACATACAAAGAGAGCCTTTCTCTTCCTCCAAGCGAGATCGCAACCATAAACCAGTAGGAACCTGGCCATATACTGTTTCTCTCAAAAGAGAATCAAGGTTACACATACGCTAACCAAATGATTTAGATTAAGGATAGAGGAAAATGTTGGCTTTTAAGCCCAACATAAGTCGTCGACAACTCATCATGCTGAGGGTAATAGCATGGCTACCCGACTCAAACGTAGTTGGTAAAGGCATATCAAACCCGTTGACAGCTGAGGATTTGCTAAAAATCCTAAGGGACCTGTTCCCATTTGATTCCCTCGTTTTCCCCCGTGAAAACAAGCCCTCCAAAATCACTTACCAATTCTCATCCATAGAATGATAAGACCACATATGCATTTTGCTGTTACGTTAACATTAAACCTATGACAGTGATTCCCTCATTTTTTTCCCCGTGAAAACGAGACCTCCAAAATCACTTACCAATTCTCACCCATAGAATGGTAAGACCACATATGCATTTTGCTGTTACGTTAACATTAAACCTATGACAGTGATTCCCTCGTTTTTCCCCGTGAAAACGAGACCTCCAAAATCACTTACCAATTTTCATCCATAGAATGGTAAGTCCTCATATACATTTCGTTGTTACGTTAACATTAAACCTATGACAGTGATTCTCTCGTTTCTACTAGTAAAAACGAGACCCTTTTCCCAATTCCATTACAATTTTGATCTTGGTGGCGTCTCAATCAGGTTATGTCATTGCGACCTCTGAACCAGCAGACAGCCAAGTCTCAATTTCGAGCTTGTTGACATTTACAAAAGACAAGTCTCAATTCCGAGCCCTGTTGACATTTACAAAACAGGTCTCGATACTTATTGACATTTACAAAAGATAAGTATCACCACCTTAAGCTTGGTGGCATCTCATTCAGTTATGTCATTGCGACCTCTGAACCAGCAGACAGCTAAGTCTCAATTCCGAGTCCTGTTGACATTTACAAAAGACAGGTCTCGATACTTGTTGACATTTACAAAAGACAAGTATCACCAACTTTAAGCTTGGTGGCGTCTCAATCGATTATGTCATTGTGACCTCTGAACCAGCAGACAGCTAAGTCTCAATTCCGATACTTGTTGACATTTACAAAAGACAGGTATCACCAATTTTGAGCTTGGTGCGTCTCAATCAGGTTATGTCATTGCGACCTCTGAACCAGCAGACAACCAAGTCTCAATTTCGAGCTTGTTGACATTTACAAAAGACAAGTCTCAACCTTGAGCCTGTTGACATTTACAAAAGACAGGTCTCACACCGTACTTGTTGACATCTACAAAAGACAAGTATTACCCTTTTAGTCCCATAAGGGCTAATCTTGAGCTTGGTGGCTTCTCAACCGGTTACGTCAGTACGACCTCTGAACCGGCAGATAGCCAAGTCTCATTATTCAATCCAACAAAGACTATGTTCTCAAATGGCTGCAATACGACTTGGAAACGACAATCCAGCAGATAAAACAAATTGGAGATTCGACAGGGAGTCAAAACAAAAATTATTATTTTCATTGATTCCAAAAGGATGGGATACATGGAGGCACATATATTACGGCCTACGGGCGTACATTATAAGATCTGATCCACTCTTTTAAGGGAAGCCAGCCTCGTCCTCCTATCATTAGCAGCCCGGCAAGCGCCTGCAACCTCAGCTCAGCCTCATTAAGTTCATCGCCTGGGCCAAACGAGCTTCGACCTCAACCAAGGTTGCCCTCTGAGCTAACTCCTGCCGTGAGAGTTCGTCACTCTGAGCCTTAAGCTGCTCAAGCCGCGTAGTCTCTTCAAGACGCACTGGTTCAGCCCTGGATAAGAGAAGATTTACCTTCCTGATCATCTCTTTGGCCTTCCCAATTTTGTCTTCAGCATCAAGAGAGCATTAGTAGAGGCATCAATGGCATTCCCAACCTCTGCTTGTCTTGTTTCCAAAGATTTCAAGTCAGAAGAAATAGGCTTAGCAACTTTCTAAGCAGCAAGATGATCTTCATGCATTTGAGCGACAAGATGCGCAAGCTGCTCATTAACCGAAGATTTTAGGTCTGAGCGGCTAAGACAGCGCCATTCCTCTACGTCCCTCTCAAATTGATCTACCAGGAGTTCCAAGACAGTGGCCTGGTGATACCCTTCAAAGTCCTGAATACTTGCAATACTGCGGGAGAGGACCACCTTCAAAGTTGAGAACGACATAGTCGAGCCTTTTAAGACCAGATCGATGGATCGCCCTAAGCCTTTATAAAAGCTATCGACTATGTCACCTATAAAATCATTTTCAACCTCGGCCACTTCTGGTAGACGGACAGCCTCAGAAAAATTCACCAGCCTGGTTGACACCACTGTGGAAGGAACAGCGGGAACACTGGCTGCAGCAGCATGACAGGTCATCGGTGATCTCGACGGAATCTTCAATGAACCAGTACACTAGCCACCGCTGAGGTAGGACTAGTGACCACCTCCTGAACAGCAGGCTCAACCACCAGGGTTGGGGAAGTAGGGCTTGTAATCACTCTCAGCTCCGCACCTAGCACAACTGATGGCGCCTCACTCGTTGATATAGTCGAGAGTGAGGACACCTCCGGGACTACCACCCGTTCAACCTCTGTTCCTTCGGCTAGCTCAGGCCGATAAGGGGGCAAATCACCATACAGCGCGTCCAACACAGCAGCATCCGCCACGGTTGAAGTGCTCATGTCACCCCTCGACCCCTCGGGAAGATCTTCTGGTTCCCTTGAACTTGACGCACCTTGAGGTGGAACACCTGCAAACAATTATGTTTAGGCAAGACACAATAAATAGTAAAAGCCAAAAGGTCAGAACAATACCAAAGGAGGATATCGCCTCAAACGTCTTGGCAGCCGCATCAGTTTCTACAGGCTCCATTGGAAAGTCCTTTGCGGAGTCAACACGAATGGCCGGCCTGCTTTCGCTTGCCGAATCTTCCATGGGCCACCCAAAAGAGCTTGACGCTACAGGACTTCCCTTGAAAGTCCTAGCGCCCGAAGGACCAACGTCAGCTGCATCACCTCCGAATTCCTCCGGGACAGCAAAATAGCCGGCCTCATCACCCTCGTTGTAAGCGGACAGAGGATCATAATGTTCCCCTTGTTCTCCGACCGCCTCAGCTCTCAGGCTCGTCACCGCCTCAGCTCCTACATCACGAAGCAGATAATGAGCGGTCCGAAACACATGGAAGATATATTACAAAGACAAAGCTGATCTTACCTAAGTCCGAGCAACCTCACCAGTAGTCGGTTCAGCAACCGACGGTTCAACTATTAATGGGACAAGAGGAGGAACCGCCACAGATGGTTCGCCCTCTCAACAACCGTAGGAGCTTGGTGACGGGCTTCTTTACCAACTCCTTCCTACGAGACCCACCTGTCCGTTTGCGCTTAAGAGGAACGTCGGGATCCTCCTCCTCTACTTCTTCTATATGTCCTGGGGGAGCTGTCCCCATCACGCCAGAACCAGCTGCAGGAGTCCCGCACCTGTCTCCGCTTCAAGCGAGGACTTTCTGCATCCGAGGCTTCGCTGTCATCCACAGCAACGAATTCCTCCATGCCTGGGACGCGAACCCTCATACCTTCCCTTCTCTCAGAGACCTTTCGTTTCAGTCGCTGAGAAATTAACTTCACACCAGAGCTGTTAGCCTTGAATCCAAGGGGTGTGGAGTAGGAAGTTGCATACCACTGGCAAAAGCACAGGGTCATTAGAAGATTGGGAGCCCTCAACGGCGTACGCAGCCGCGCCCCAGTACAGCCTGTAATGAAGAATCGCTAGGCACAGGCTCCATCAATGAGACTCCCCATGAAAGCCAGATTGAGATTTGGGTTGCCCACGTACAGTTGGTCATATCCAAACTGTCGAGCAAACCGACTTGGAACATAAGGCTCCAAATAGCAGGTATCCCCGCTTCTATACAATAAATGCGAGGGCCAGATGCTGACCAGCCACTCAAAAACTCCCCGGCTCAGGGACGACTGCCCCTCCCCCGCATCTTTGAACTCTTCCTCATAACCTGCATCCCGAATACGGGGAAAACAGCGAAAGAGACTATAGACGTCATAGCGACGCACTAATTTACGGGCCTCAGCCACGTAAGTCTTCTGCCATGAGCACCCTTCGAATCGGGGGAGGAGCGCCATTCGAACACCTTGCGGGGGGTCCTCTCCAGCTTCAATCAAAGAAGGACAATGCAGGGCGAACCACGCCATCAAGTAAGTGTACGGCAGACCTATCCTGGGATTAGGACCGCCGCGAGGCGAAATGGCCCCCTTTCCATGCTTCGTTGCTGGCGGCCTGCAAAAAGCCTCCGTTAATGCACGAAGGCCTCTCTAGATACAGCACACCATGGCCGGAAGAAGACCCAGAGGACAACCATGAACCAAACGAACAGCTGGCAGCAAAACATTTGGATGAACGACGTCACCCGAAGAAGACGGCACCACACACTTCTTCAGCCAGACCAGCAAGAAGCCAACCAGCAGTGCCTTCCGGGACATCGGCCGGCGAGCCTGATGATGGAAACTACGAAGGACATCACCCCTCTCATAGGGACCATCGTCTTCTTTCATAACTAGATCCCCTTGGAAGTGCTTTTGCATCCGGTCAAAGATGTCTTCATCAGCAACTCCACAGTGCGCCGCTTCAGGAGTGTTCTCCATATCTGGGAACAAATAATCTCCCCAGCTCTTCATGCTACAGGAATTCCCTTACTGTCCCCATGCATACTGGAGCAGATGTACAAGTGGCACATTAACTCCCGGTAGGTCTCGAACAAGGCAGGCTCTTACTTCTTCAGAAGAGCCAATTTCGCCTCGCACGGGAAGTATTCTTCATATGGGATAGACCAAAAGGCAGAGCAGAGACTTCCCACATCTCATGCAAGGCCATACCCAATTCGCCAACAGGGGTGAAGAAAGTCCCTGAAGCTGGGCAATACAATTCAAAGATGGTGTAGAAGCACGCCACGTTCATCTCAATACCATAGCAGGTCGCCCTGACAGCCTCATAGAGGTTCAGCCTCTCCAGATCCTCCTCGAAATGAGCGAGGATGTATACAGTTAAATCCCTCCACCATGCCTTCGGAGGGTGAATCCAGCCTGGGGTCCTAAAGTCAGTGGCTGGGTAGTTCCCATTGACCTTGCAGAATTGGTTGCCAAAGGTCAGCGCCACCGCAGGATTTTCTCCCACTGGGATCTCTCGTGACACATTCCCAGGATGTAGACCCATTATGCAACGAGGAGGCCCCGCTCTTGCATAACCAGGAGACTGAAGCATCAATTTCCCTACGTGGACAGATTCAGTACTCCGGCTCACTTCCCACGACATCTTCCGAGCCTGCGTCACGCATTCGAAGGAAGACAATGAAAAATGTCGCTTGTTGGACGGAAGGTAGAACTTCTCACCATCCAACTGGAAAATCCCACTGCCCTTCCCCTGCCAGTAGTTGGTGATCAGGGTGTGGTGCGGCATCCCCGAACATGAAGTCGGGCTTCCTATAAGTTCGACGGTCAATATCTTCCAGGGGAGCCGTAGTCAAAATACTCCTCGTGGTGTATTGATCACCACCATAAATAAGCGTGTCTCGAACGAGAGAGCTCCGCTAACTAAACAGAGAAGCCTGCCCTTGGAATTGCAGGCTGATATTGCCGTCCAATCCCCTGGTCATCCCAAATAGATTGTTCGAAGGACCAGGAGCGTAGTGCACTGCAGAAGAAAAGAAGAATCATGATTAGTTCACCAGCCAAGCGAACACAAAGACATAATTATCACCAAGGCATAGCCTCGTCCTTTGAGCGAAGCTAGCAAGGCGATAGCTTCGACAAAGCTTAGCCTCACAGTCAAATCCGCATTTCGCAAAAAATGTCCAAGTGTTAGCTTCGCGTCAAGAAAGCTTAAGCAGAAGGCGGTATAGCCCCGAGGACTAACTTTGTCAAAAGGGCATTATGGTCAAAATTAATCATTAGTCCTTTGCGGCCATGATTGAGAGGACAGACCCATATCCTGTTGTTCAACAGGACGAAAATAGCCCAAGGGATAGCTTCGCCTAGAAGCTTAAAGAAGAACTCTTCAGTTCTTGAATTCCCGTTCGAGAAAATAAGGGAAATGCAGGGAAATAGATTCCCTAACAATAATAGATCATGCTCGATCATTCTGGATTCATCCAAAGATAGCCAAACGTCGGCTTTAAAAGAGAAACGGCAGTCTCTAATTGAAAGGGAAAGATCCCTACTGGCGATTGGTCGTTCAATGACCGGAGGAGGAGAAGGACCCTCCGCTGCAGAAGTTGCCACTTCTTTTCCCGCTCGTCTCTTGGGCGCCATTGAAGAGCTGTGAAAGCTTTCAAACTTTTTAAATGGAGAGGAAAGAGGAAGAAGAAGAGTCAAAGGTCTCTAAAAATTTCAAGTAAAGAGATCTGTTCTTTCTCAGCCCGATCAGGCTTTTATAGGCCAATCAGCGCCTGAAACGATGCCTCAAAAAGGGCACAGGCCACCGTTTCAAATTAATTTGAAACGCCGCCTAAAGCGTCTTCCCGAGAAGCACTGCTTCAGCCACTAAGGGTTAACCTCGCCATGAGTCAAAGTGCGGACTTCGCACTAGTTCATCAAGAACTTCGCCAAAAGGGTTGCCTTAGCCCGCTAAAGGCACAGTTCGCCGACATGCCAGTTTCGCGCGAAGCTCATTCAAAAAGGACCCTGTCCTTAACTCTGCACGAAGTTCAGCCCCGTTATAGCCAAATTCTTAATGAAGGCAGGCAAAAAATCAAATGAGCAGAAAATGAACTTTCATTGATTTAAGAGGAAAGGTACATTGATACTACATCAAGGTTGTGTTTCATACAACAGATTCAGTTGCTCAACAGGATCATTTGCACAAAAGGCATACAAGTGGTTTTATCTGCTTTCAAGCCAGACCAACTGGACACGAAAGGCCTTCCTCCTGCACAAGGCTGTAATCCTTCACATAAGGACAGATGGTGCCACCAGGACGAATGGTGCCACTAGGACAAGGTCAGTGATCTCACAGGTGACGTCCGCTTTCCCGAAGTGGATCATCTCAGATAAACGGATACCAGCCTCATCTCAAAAGGAATCATCTCGGATAAGCGACTGCCAACAGCCTCTGGGACATGCATCAGCTGCCCCAGTTTGTTCCTCCTGCTTAAAAGTAAAGCTTCAACCGGGGAAGCATAAGGCAACTTTTCGGTCTCTTTCATCAAGTCACAAGATTGGCGAACATAGCTCACTGCAATGCAAACTGAAACAAGTTAGCAGTTAAACACTGGAGAAGCTGCAAAAACGCTAAGTCAAATTCTTTGAGGCGAAGCAATCCGATTTCAGTTAAAGCAGAGGATAAGCCTCGCTTGCACAGTAATGATGGGCTAGCTCAGCAAACGCCAAGTCCTAGCCTCGCCTATATGGCTAAGCCAGACTGATCCTACACAGTCTTAGCCCCACCTATATGGCAAGACTGGCTCAACTTTGAAGAAACTAAGTCCCAAGTTCTGCTGTGTAGCGGACTTAACATGCAGTGATCTTTCTTTGATCAAGTCAAAATGATAGCTTTGCTGGGAAGCTATGCTGAAATCCTTCTCTACAGCTCAGTCAATTGCAAAATGAAGAACAAGGGAAATCGATCCCTGAGGCAGCTGTTAAAGCTACGTTAAGGAGATGAACTCCCTAAAGGTTTATTGGTGAAGTCGTCAGACGATCAAGACTTACCGGTCCTTGGCCGGATAATGACCAGAGTGGGCATTCCTACTAGTTCAGAGATCTGAGTATCTCTCTCAAACCAAGAGAAGAGGAGAAGAGCAGATCACTTCTCTTTAGAGGACCTCAAGTGTCCTATTTATAGGCCCCATGGCCTGAGCGCTGCCGCCTCAAGCGTGGAAGCACGAGCGCATTCAAGGCATTTACTGCGCCTTGAGAAAAGGGACGGTTTCCCTTGGAACCGTGCAAAGGAAGAAACGTCTCCCTCATAAAGGCACTCATGGCGCCTTGAAGAGAGGGAATATCCTCCCTTGGAAACGCGCGAGGGGAGAATATCTCCCTCGATCAGTGTGAGAGAAGAAGTAATCCTTCTCGTAACCGGCCCACGGCAGTTGGCATTGGGAAAGCAACAGATGTTCCAGAGCGAACCTACCTAGCCGCGAAGCTACCCAGACACGAATCTACATGATTCCTCGGCGAATCTACATCCTAAAGCAGGATTCAAAGAGAAGTTAAACTCAACTATCATAGCGACGTTCATACTCCACACACCACCGATCAAAGCAGTTCAAAGTGTTTCGAAGTCTGAGCTATTGCAGACTTTCAAAAACTTTGAAGGGGGTCTTGTTGACACTTAAAAAAGACAAGATTCTTATTGGTCCGAACAATGTCTAAACTTGTTGACATTTACAAAAGACAAGTGACGACGAGCTGAAGACCAGTCTCCACCCATCTCCGAGGGACAAGGAAGCAACTTGGACTCCACTGATCCAGCAAGCAGACAGTGAACCCGGATTGTTTCTAAACAGACCTCAGCAGGTCTAAGATGCTAGCACTTAGCATCACATGAGCCCAAAGGGATAGCCTCGCTTGAGAGGCTAAAATCATCCAACTTCGCCTTGAAGCCATTCAAAGCCTCGCCAGGAAGCTAACTTATAGCTTCGCCTGAACTGCTGAAGCGCAACTCCGCAGAGAGTTAACTTCGCTTGAAGCCACACGCAACCACGCAGAAGGATGTTCGGTAGCTTCGCCACAGATGTTATCTAACTCCGCTGAAGAGCTTTCTTCTAACTTCGTCAGATGCGCCTTCCAGCTCCGCTGTGAGCTCAACGCGGCAGCTCCGCTGCTGGTCTGCTATGGTCAACCTTTGACCAATCAAATTTCCAGATGAGATCAGATATAATCAGATCAAATCCAATTAAGATCAAATCGGAGATCTAATTCGGCAGTTGATTGCCACAATCTCTTGACTCTCTTAAAACGAGTAAGAGGATCAGGAGAGATCTTTCAACAATATGGAAAGGATCAAAACAGATCAAGAGGATCAATCGACCTGCCATTCTAGCTTCGCAGAAGCTAATCCTAGCCTCGCAGCAAGGCTACTTTCTAGATTTAAACAGATTTGATTCAATCTGTTTCCATATTTTCAAGGGACGGTTATACCCTTGCTCTCCCTATAAATAGCCCATCAGGGGTACAAGGAGAGAGGATCGAAAGGATCTCCAGGACTTCTTCGAAGAGCTTTTCTGAGACGATACGCTCGAGAAAGGACTCCACAAGCAGAGACTTCTTCACGACGCACCGTGCGCTCTTGAATTCAGAGACTTTTAGAGAATTGCTTCTCTAATCAGGGTGCTGATACCCTAATACCTTCTTCTCAAGGAATCTCCGGAACCAGGCGAGAAGGAATTCCTAATTGAAGGCAGGTTTTGAGAAGTAGCAAGAGGGTTCTACCAATCTTCTATTCTCTGATTCCCCGAACCAGGCGAGAAGGGAATCTCATCGCTCGCATCGTCAAAGGGACAAAGTGGTCGCGCGCTGACCAGACTCCTATCGACACACTTCTCCAGAATCTCTGAGGAGATCTACTTGTAATCTTTTTAAGAATATTTGTAATTTAGCTCCTCAAACTCTTTTTATTGTAAGTTTTCCCCTTTGCAAATCAATGGAAAACAGACGTTCAGCAGCGTGAGGTCCGTGCCTCTTCTCAAGACACGAGACCCGCATCTCTACAATAGAACGCGAGATTAAGAAGGTCCACGTTTCTCAAGTGTCGCTAGCCAGCTGCGACCATCAGCAACGCGAGGTCCGCGTCTCTTCTTAGCAGAGACACGAGACCCGCATTTCAAAGTCAAAACACGAGAGCCGCGTCCGTTCTACAGAAAGTGAGCTCTACGTTTGTATGACCCGGAAAAGGAGATGACAGGAATTGCAGTAAAAGTTTTCCTTGAATCAAATGAAAAGGATTACAACAAAAATTGTTCCTTCCGGTTACAAGGGAGGGAGAATATTGAATCTTGAATCCCCCTTTGTTTAAGGCTGGGTTCTTCGTGTGGCGGTGGAGAGTGAATCTTGTTCTCCGTTGACCAGATGACCGTCCTTCAGGGACCTCCTCTTCGGCTGGTAGAAAGAGTGACACAGCTCTGTCTACCAAAACTCTAAAAGAGAAGGTAGGCGAAAGCTAGCTCGTACGCAGCGAACTTGCTGAAGAGTTGATCTGCTTCTTTTCTCTCTGTGTCGCCCTCTGTCTCTCTTCGCCCGATTGATTCTCTGATCTCCTCCTTCCTTCCCTTTTCTTCATAGCAAACAGGGCTATTTATAGAGGTACCAGGGGTGAACGTGCCCCTAAAAACGCTCCACAATGAGGGCCAACTTTCCCGCTACATGGGCGGTAACTAACCCGCGTTCCTGCTAAAGACACGCCACGATGGGGGCTGATTTCCCTTACGTGTAGGCAGTGATTGGTCCCTTAACCAAGGCGGTTACGCGGGTGTCAGGCCGACGCGCCTTGATGCTGAGACGCGGGTGTCGAGCCGACGCGCCTTGATGCTGAGACGCGGGTGTCGAGCCAACGCGCCTTGATGCTGAGACGCGGGTGTTAGTCCCTCGCGTCTAGAGCTTGAAACTTTTCTTTTCAATGGCTTGTCCTCCAGTAACTTTTGGACAGCCTACAGAACCCCCTCCAAAGTTTTCGATATTCCGTAGTTAACTGGACGGATTTCGAATACTTTGGATTTTAGCGGTATTTGCTTTCATGACTGGACTGTTAGTGCTCCGGGTTTGATTTTATCTGGAGTTGGTCTTCGTGAGTGTACTGTTTGAACTCTTTGAAGCCACCAGAGTTGATCATGTTGAGTGTCTAGATGCACAGTCTAAACCTCCCCGATTGCTTTTAGTCTGTCACGGGTGTGCTTTAAGCCAGGAGTGGTTGGTCGTCTGCTTGCGTCAGTGTACTGTTGAACTGATTTTGCAGAAGCAGGAGGCCGAACGCAGGTTCTTTTCGAAAAGCCGAGATGGTACTGCTTTAAAGACGTGATTTCTGTAGAGTGCGTCCTTTGGCAATGGAAAACGCGACTGATCTTCCATGTGGCAGACACGATGTTGGGCCCGCTGGGTCGGACGCGGACTTTGTAGAGAGACGCGACCTTCCGAATGTATTTATGGAGATGCTGACGGGGCATGTCCATCGAAGAGGTGCGTCCCTTGGGTGCGAATCTGTGCCGTGTCATGATTACGCCGCCAGCTGGCCTGGGGAACCGGCAGATTTCACCTTTTGGCGCGCGGACTTCCCGGTTCATTAACTGAACCGCGCCACGTGTCAAATGATGACTCGCTGCGGAGTCGTGACGCATGATCTTCGCGATGATTTGTTCCACGCGTCATGTGATGATTCGCTGCAGCTTTTATCGGGCCACACGCCGCGTATCTTCGCGAATCCTTGTGCCTATAAAAGGCAACAGTCAGAGAGACATCTTTTCTTCTCCGAACGCACTTGCTCAAGAAAGAGAGTTCTCTTCTTCCTCTGTTGAACTGTTCATCTCCATTACTGAACTTTTGAACTATTCATCTCCTTTTACTGGAATTAAAGATGGCACCCAAGACCAAGCCAACCGCCTCTTCTTCACGGGCGACTGTCGCCGAGGTCCAGAGGGGCGCTTCCTCTGCGCAGGATGTCGCTTTCCCAGGTATAATGCCTTTTAGGCGTAGATTTCGCCATTAACGGAAGCTCATAGAACCCTAGGAATCCTTAACACAAAATATAACTCGTGTTTGATTCTCAGACGCGGTCTCAGACGCAGTCTTTGAGTTGATAACCGAGGCGCGGGTTTGGACCCTCGCGCCATTGGGTCCTGCATTTCAGATTCTTCACTTAGAATATTTCTAATTGTGAAGGGTTCAGACGCGGACTTGGTTTGCAGAACGCGGATTTGATCCTTGCGTTCTGTTTCATCAGCTGCCGATTTTGATGAATCTGGCACCTGAGTCCAAGCAATCAGAAACCTGGGGGTGTGAAAGGAAGGGAGTTACCCTCTTTAACTTCTGGCGGTTGTGGTGATGGAAGGGTTAAGGTGGATAACTCCCTTCTTTTCGCACCCCAGAAGTGACATCAAGGACATTCCATGACCTTCTGGTGGTGGAGACGCGGATCCTGCAGGTCTGGAAGCGGGTTTGATAATTCCTGCGTCCAGTATCTCTTCTGCGTTTGGACGCGGTTTCGCAGGTCTGGACGCGGATTTGATAATTCCTGCGTCCAGTATCTCTTCTGCGTTTGGACGCGGTTTCGCAGGTCTGGACGCGGATTTAATAATTCATGCGTCCAGTATCTCTTCTGCATCTGGGTTATGAACACTTAGCATTTTTGCTTCTAATAAAGTATCTAACTAAGTGTCCTTTTCCTTTGCAGTGCCCCATCCTTCTGCCTCACTCGCCAAGACGCGCCACTTTGGACATGTAGGTGGTGCTGACCGGGACTTGACCTTTGTGCCACGAAGGACTGTCCCTGTGACTGCTGACCAGTCGCAGGATCGCAGGGAGAGGCTCTCTAATGTTGACATGAGAACTCTTCGGGTACTTATGACCAATGCAGCATTCACAACGGATGCTCACGTCAAGCTGGAGAAGCCTGCCTTCTTCTTCGGAGATCGTATCAACGATGGCGGCTATCGTGTATATGACGGAACTTATAAATGGTTCCGTCAGATAAAGGGTGGAAGATTCTTTCTTCCGGACATGGAGAGGATGTTCCCGCTGTCCTACTTCCAGCACATGTTCGTCCCTCGGAAGATGGAATGGGACATTTCTCGATATGTCCCTGAGATTACTCTCGGTGATTTGGGTTCCCATAAAGTACACCGTCATGATAGCCATGACAGGTCGGTTCTCGGCCTATTCCCTGGGTCGCGCAAGTCTGAGGTTCCGGTTGGAGAGATACCATAACTTGGCACTACCTTCCTCAACGCGTTCATGGAAGCGGAGGGTGATTATCCGGTCGGGTTCCGTTCGCCCGAGTGGGTCCATTCCACGGAGAACTACTGGTGGGGCAGGATGGTGGTTTCGTCCTTACCGATCTTGGGGATCTGCTAAAGCGTGTGGGACTGTACCCGGCGGTCAGGGCCGTACAGTGGGGTATCCCACCAGGCTCTCATAACTTTTTCGGGATCCTGGAGCGCTACAATCCTCTGACGGGGACATTCTTTACCCTGGTCGGAGAGATGGGCCTTGCACTGCACGAGCTACATGAGGTCTCGGGGCTGGCAACAGGGGACATTCCCTATGAGGAATATGTCCCGACCACTGAGGAGCTCCACCTCTTGAAGAAAGAGTTTCCTCGGGTGTACGAGACTTACTGGGAAGTGATGTGTCACTTCCACATTTGCGTCAGATAACCGCCTGGAGGTCGCAGGGAGTCAAGCAACTATCTTGGGCCAGTTACTTATTCAACGATGTCAATAATAAAGACAGTCCGATAACCCGACTGGCTCCCAGTTCCGACAGGGAGATTGAAGACAGGATCGACAAGGCTTCTGAAGGCTTCTACACCACGGTTTCGAACGAGGACGGTTTCGACCCTGACCTGGTTTTTGAAAGCTTCCACCATCAAGCCCGGACCCCTATCTCCGATAGGGAACTGTTGGCAGGCTTCTTGATACTGTGGCTGAAGCGTTGTGTGGTGCCCACGCTGCCACATGAAGCTATTGTTGCTGACGTGGTGTACCCGACGGTGCTCCTGGCTCATGGCAACCCTATAGCCCTTCTCCCGGCCGTGGCGGCTGGCATTCAGAGCGGGTTGCGGGCGCTAACTAAGGGTTTCTACGAGGCGCCGAAAACTGTTGACTCCCATGGCAAGCCGTATGTTGACTCAGAGGGAATCCGACGGTGAAGCGCCCCAACCCTCGGATCGAGCTGCCTTATACGTACCTCATGCTTGGTACGTGATGCACTGCCCTTCTCTGATGACGGCGGTGCGTTGGAGGGAGAGTTCCGTCTATTTTGTACAGCGGTTGGAGGATTCGAGCTGGCGTGATCTTTATATATATTACGTCCGGAAGCGACTTTCAGATTCTGCGAATTACCAGCTCAATCGCTGCTTCCCGAGATCTCTGGTGCATCTTTCGGGGATCTATTTACTGATTCCGCGGGCCCAGATGGCTTCACGAGGTTGTCCGCGGGAGTCTTCTGGTGGTTGATCAATATTCGGCCCGGATATGTGCTTTTCCGACAAGGGACTTCATGCACCATCGAGCCGTACATGCCGAATCATTTCGCTCGACAGATCGGCTATGATCAACTCTACGTCGGGAATCCCAATGCTCGACTCGCCTTCGAAGGGAACTTGTTCGAAGGTGCTCGGGCTTGATACTACAGTGTGGCCGGAGGGACGGGAGCAACTTTCCATCTACCTATCGAGGGGTCCAAGTGCCGTATGAGCTTCAGCTTCTGCACTTGGTATTTCCAAGCCATCCAGACATCAGACTTTGTTCCGGCGTCTTCATGTATTGAGAGCATCAATGCAAATCTCGAGGCAAGGTCAGAGTCTAGTAAACACTCGAAACTCACCGACCAGTACCTGAAGGCCTAGAAGGAGGTCGGGAGAAGATCGGGAAGGGAGCCACGAGCAATAAGGCGGAGCCGCGACCAACGAGGGAGGAGCCGCAATCAGCAAGGGCGGAGCCACGAGCAACAAAGACTCGACAGGCGGTAAGCAAGCGTCGTCAACGCTCTGCTTCAACTGCTGAACCTGCTCCCAAGAAGGTTCGGAGAGACTTGACAACCGAAGTCTCCCGATCCGAAGACATCCCTGCTGTCGTTGAGGTACTGAGGGAAGAAGATATAGCTGAAGAGGATGTTCATTTAGTCCGTGCACCTAGGTCGAGTAGCAGAGACCGTAGGTCTGCTGAGGAAGGGGAGCTCGTTAACAGAGCCACCACCGCTGACGAGGATGAGCAGCTAGAGGTCGACATCATGAGTGGAGGAGATGTCGATATTCCGGGGATATCAGTTCAACCCGGGTTTTTACTTGCTCATGAAGGGAGAGATGAGGCACAGCAACCTGGGTCGCCTTGTGTCTTCATCTCCAGTCCTCGGGCAGTTGACCCCAGTCCTACCACTGGGGTAATTGGTGTCAAGGCTCCGGCTGCAGAAGTCTCGCGCGTGGCGCTATCGTCTTCCTCACTCTCAGGGGAAAGCGATTTTGAAGACGAGATCGACTACGGCGATGAACCCGCTCTTCCTGATCCGAGTAAGTTCTCCCACATCTCAGAGGAAGAAATATACGGGGGTGAGCCATCAACGGTATCACAGCTGGCGATTATTCCCGCTGAAGGTACTCTTTTCACCTTTTGACCTAATTTCCCTTTCCATTTTGAAGAGGATGTTTTAACATTCTTCTTTTATGCTGCAGGGTTGGCCGGGGACATTGAAGCTGTAATCTCCTCGCATATCGAGGAGACGGTAAAAGAGCTGACCCAGTCCGAAGGAGTCGAGGCTTCAGTTGCCGAGATAACTCCAGAGAGGGCAACTACTAGAATTGGGGAGTCTTCCATTTTGCCGGAAGAGGAGGCAACCCCTAAGGCTGGGGAAGAACCCACTCTGCAGGGTGAAGAGGTTACTATTGAAGCTAGGGAGACTTCCACTCCGCAGGATTCGCCCAAGATTCGACATCTCTGGACCTCCCAGATGGTAAGGAAGTTCTGATATTTTAAATGTTTCGCTTTTCTCCTTTGTGGCTAATGTCGCGATAACTTGCAAAGGAAACTGAGGGGCTCAGGTGGAGAGTCCGACGGTCGGTACCCTTCCAAAAGGCCACCCAGCTCAGGTCTCGGTTGAAGCTTCTGAGGAGGTTGCGCTTACTACTCCATCATTAGCTGTGGAGGTTCCTGCAGAGATAACACCTCCGAAGCGCCAGTGGCCAGTCTCGCTCTTTCCGTATCGACGGTCAGCACGACTCTCGCGCAAAAAGAGCCGGCTTGCACCCCTTTCCTCATGATAAAAAGGGGGTCGGGGAGTACCTCGGGTGATGATACCATGGATTTCCTGACACGCAAAACGGTGCAGCAGTTCCTTGACGCGATGCGATCGTGCATCGATTTTATCCTGTCTGGGCGTAGCTCCTTTGACTTTGCCCGGACGTTTCTTGGAAACATGGCCGGTAACATCGAATTAATCGGAGGCTCCTCGCTTGCCAAGTCGTGTCTGCTGTTGGTGGAGCGATTGGGAAGTGACCTGAAAGAGCTGAAGTCTTTGGACAATGCTAGTTCTTCTCCAGAAGCCCAGGTCATCTTGACTAGGCTCCTGATTAGACGAGAAAGGTGTTGTATTATGGAGTGTAATTTGCACACAAAATATATTCAATAAAAAGAGATAAGGTTTAGAAACAACCTCAAGTGCTTAGATCACTCCACAAATGTATGAAGATGATTGATATACCCTTTCCTATCTCCGTTATAGCATAGGGCTATACCGAGTCGATTCTCAGGGAGAGCTCGCGATGGAAGCTTTACGATAGGTAGTGAAGATAAGAAAACGAGAATTCTTCTATGCTTAAAAAAATAAAGAATAAAACAATGAAGAAGAAATGAAAGAATGGATGGATATGTTCATGATGGAAAATGTAAAAGAAATCAAAATCAAGATTGGATTTTGACTAACAACTAAAAAGAAAAGAAAACTTTAGAAAACTTGAATGGAAGAAAACCATGACTAGCTAACCTTACTACCTTGCTAAAACTTCCTAAACTCCGTGATAGTGAATGCGTGCCTCATGTTGATTCATCGGCATGGATTTGTCTTGCGTGTTGATCTAATTACTTTCCCACTTGGATGACGGGGGGTTTAACCCATCGGAGAAGAGAAGACCATCCAACTTGCAAGATTAAAGATAACAATCACCCATGAGTTAGTAGTTAGCAAGGTTAGTGGTTAGCTAGTACATGTAGAAAAGTTAGCTACAAGCCATTACAAAATAAAAGCAAAGCATGAATTAAATTGCAAGAAAGTAAAGCAAGAAATAAAGAAAGCAAGTAAACTAGAAAATGCAAGAGTAGAGAGAAGAGAATGGATGAATCCTTGCTTCACAAGTTGTCACTCCTTGATGTACACAAGCTTTCTCTCTCTTACAAACTCTCTCTTTATAAAATTTCTAGGGAAGGAGAAGAGGGTCTAAAGAACTAAAACCTAGAGAAAAATCCTACAAAAATACAATGATCTATCCTCTTCTCTCTCTTCTTCTGTTCAGTTCTTACTCGCAGGTCCAAGTGAAGTATTTATAGGCCTCAGGAGAAGGATCCAGAAGACGAGATAGCTGGCAAAATCTGGCGCCCAACGGCCCCAGATTTGCGGCGGATTTGCGGCGGATTGCGGCAGTTTTGTGCCGTTGGCCAACAACTTTCTGGTACGAATTTGTTACGAGGTTGTTATCCACGTGGCCTTCTAGAATCGTGAGTTGTTGCGTAGAATTCTCTAGATCCTGGGCTCAAATTTGGGCTTTGAAATTAATCTCTTTAATTATTGCTAATTAAAGTGATTATTGGGCTTTCTCTCATTTCAGTTGTGGACCTGTAAAAATATAGAGAAGATAAGTAAAAATCATATATTTATTTGCAATATACATGAGGATTATGTGGTAAAATATGCAATATTGTGTATCAATCACACCCCCACACTTATTCTTTTGCTCGTCCCGAGCAAAACAAATAAAAAGAAAAGAAAAACTATACTACAAATTTTATTACACCACTTTCGTAGGTGACACGATTGCACTGAGCGTGTGCAACAAGCCGTTAAACCTCTAGGTTACCCTAGAGGAGGAGTGTTGTCTCCTGAGGGTTTTCAGCGGATTGCACCCACAAAATCCATAAAGAAAGAAGACAAATGTTAGTGTTTTGAAAATGCATTTTGAAAGAGAGACATGTTTTCGAACTATTTTTGCAAAAATATAAGTGATCTAAGGTCATAAGTCCACCTATAATCATTCTTTCTTAAACTTAGTCTCTATGCAAGATCT
This sequence comes from Agave tequilana, assembly GCA_038442645.1. Classification (NCBI taxonomy): domain Eukaryota; kingdom Viridiplantae; phylum Streptophyta; class Magnoliopsida; order Asparagales; family Asparagaceae; genus Agave; species Agave tequilana. The sequence continues at coordinate 83,892 of JAVJIF010034869.1, read as the reverse complement.
TGTCTTCAATTAAGGTAAGAATTCAAAATTGGATTGAATATTTTATCCTTCATAAAACCTAGATAATATGCACACCGTGCTCAGTGAAAATTTCTAGGATTTCAACTCCAACATCAAGCCATTTATTTATTTATATATATTTTTTTTCTTTTTTTCTTCCCTTAGTTTAGGCTTTCTAGTTTACCCTTGTAGCGAGCCTATAACCGATGACTCCCAAACCAGACGGTCTTAGGGCACCAGATGAGAAAACATCCCTCGGGTTTAAGGTCTCGAGTAAAAAAGGCCACAAAACTAAAGGGGATTATTTATTTCCTTTACCACCGTTAGGCGTGAATAATCATACTTCTTGAGGCATAATTATCCAGCTTAATAGGTGATGTTTTATAAAAAAAAATTTTCTTTATTTTTTTATTTTTATGGCATTTTTGTCTTTGTCTCCATCCCAAAAATGTGTAAGTGTAAAGTGCATATTTATCTAAGGCAAAAAATTCAAGATAAAAATATCTCACCAATTTTACTTACTTATCCTATAATTTCAAACAAAATCTATTATTTCAACTAGGTTTAAGATGTCATAATTAAGGCTTTCTTAATTTCTAAGATACATCTTAATTTTCATAAAAATAGATCTAAACTTTGTCTCTTATTATTTTTTTATTTTTGTAAAAGAAATGTAAAAGAAAGAAAATCTAAAACTCTATGTTAGTAAACCCTCCCCACACTTATTTCATGCATTGTCCTCAATGCATCATGATATATGTATGCATGAAACAAAATGAAGAGGGAAGGAAAAAATTACCTTAAGGTGGTGGTTCCGGTGGTGGTCTGATTGGTCCACGAAACATGGCCCAATCAACTTTTCTTTGGGTTTTGAGGAACCCACCAGAAATATAATGAATATGACCCACAAGAATGATGTATGCATGTATGATTTTTATTAAGAATTTGACCCATCCAATTTCCAAATTTTCAAAATAATTTCAGAGTCAAGTTTATCAAGATCCTTGTCCCAGAATGGAGTATGAAATGATAGAACGGTTAACTTGGACTCAGGAAGGACAGGAATTGATACCGACTCAGGAATGTGACTTAAGTCAAGTGATGGTGCAGGAGTCGGAATGAGTTCAGGAATTGGGTCCACGTCAAAAGAATGAAGCTCAAGTCCACAATGATTTTCCAACAATGGGATGTGACTTTCTAAAGGTGATATCTCTTTACTTCCAATATTAAGAAATTCTAGCTCATCACCATACAATTCTTCAAAACTAAGGTCAACATCTTCCGCCAGAATTGTACAATCAGTTTTAGAAGTAAAGAGATTGTAAGAATCAAGGTCACATTCCTCATGTAGTTCAATAAATGGAGAACTTGCCAATTCGTCAAATGGACTTTCAAAAGTATAGAATTGGTCAAGTTCAATATGATCTTCAAAGATGGGTGATTCAACTTCATTATGAATTGGGACAGGATCCAATGTCGACTCCGGGAAAAGATTGAAGTCAGGTAAAGATACCAGAGTCATTATTGAATCAGGAAAAAGAATTGAATCACAAAGTTGGGGTTCAAGATCATATTCCTCATGTAGTTCAATTCCACAAAAATGTGAACTTGCCAATTTATCAATGGGACTTTCAAAAGTATGGAATTGGTCAAGTTCAAAATGATCATCATAAGAGATTGGTGATTCAATTTCACAATGGATAGGCACTGGATCAAATATTGACTTGGGAAATGGAGTGAAATCAGGTGAAGACACAGGAATCATAATTGGATCAGGAAGTAGAATTGAATCATCAAATGAAAGTTCAGGATCATATTCATGTTCAAGTTCAATTTCAGGAAAAGGAAAACTTGCCAAAATGTCAATGGGATGGACAAGTTCAGATGAGTGTGCTGAAATTGAATCTGGATTTCCAGAATGACAAGAGTCTTGGGTCATATCAATATAGTGTGGCATAATTGAATTGGTCAAAGGTTGATAAGATAGAGTTTCCTCATTCCTATAGATGTTAACCAATTGACTCAATTGTTCATCCACCTTATTGAAAGACTCGGCACGTGTTGTTTGATATTGTAACAAAGACTCTTGCAAGATGTCTACACTCTTTTTTAAACGTGATATTTCTACAATTGGCTGCTCTAGAATAGGAGTATAGGAATCTTGACTTTGGAAAGTTTGTGAATAATGTGAGTCACAAATGTGTGGTGATGGAAGAGTGGACTCACACAAGAGATCTTTACTCGTTTCCATGACAAATGGTTGTTCATTAGGAAAAGGTGGAACTGAGTAAGACTCTTGAAAATATGGTGGAATTGGAGAGGCAAATGGTTCTTGAAGTTTTGGCTCGACTCTCTGTAAATTAGCTTCTATACTCTTTAGTAACTCAGATTTTTCTTCAATTGGTGGTTCAGAAAAAGGAGTATATGAAGCGGAATCGGAATTGAATACTGTGGACAAGGTGAATATGGTGGACAAGGAGTTTGAAAATTTGACTCGGGGTACGTGAATCCCCAATGACTCGGTGAAGAGTTGAAATTATTATGGAAATTATAGTTATTAGATGGGGGGTATGGGTCATATTGATTCGGATAAGGCCACCCGGTGTATTTGGTTGGTGCGTATTGTAAAACGCCGGGTTGGAATTATCCGAATATGGAGTCGGTGTGAAATATGGATTATTATTAGGATGGAAAGAATTATTGAATGCCATATCACACAAAAAATCACAATCAAAAAGAAACAAACAAATAAACCAAAAAATTCTAACCTAAGTTAGGGTAGACTTATGACCTAGACGATTCCTAACTGATTAGACCGTCCACGGGAGGTTTAGTGTAGACTTTGACCACAAGCTAATCAGCCAGGTAAGGGCAAGGTTGTTGGGAGGTTTTCCGTCAAAGACGTTCCTTAATTAAGTAACCACCAACCTTCGGGCTTTCGGCCCTCAATCCTTTCCTAGACACAGATTTTGTAAGAGTCAAGTTCCAACACTTTTCCCCCTTAGGATAATCTCCTAATTGAGTCCGAGATGTCCCTAGGGCCAACATCTACTTTTTTATTAAATTAGGCTTGGGTTAGTGAGTGCTGGGATGGTGGTTTTTGGGCTAAGGAAAGGGTGATAAAATCCCCACCTTATCTTTTTTATGGGTTATGCCCTTAAATTGGATTGTGCAAGTGTACGAGATATAACAAGGATTCACTCAAAGCATGAAAATCAAGCAAGAGATGATTCCTAGTCTACATGCAATGCAAAACGTACCTTGCCTCCAGCACTCTTCAACAGTAAAAGTAAAGGAATTGAAAGACACGTGCCTAGAATGCAAATGTCTAAACAATTTTTAACGATTTCAACCATTTTTTACTGTTGACTTTATTAAGAAGGAGTATGGTGAAGCATACAGGAAAAAATTATTGCAGCAGATGTATTTTGCAAAGCTGAAGACCCTGCAGAAAAATTGTTAGGAGTTCACTCCTCCTTGCCGCAGATCTGCGGCTTTTGCCGCGATTCTGCGGCAATTCAGAGGGATCCTGGTCTCTGCTTTCTAGAGCAGAGGCCTAGGTCCACTTATATGTCACTGCAATGCTATGTTTCCTGTTTTCTTCAACCTGTAACCTGCAACAGAGAAGAAGATTCGTTTAGTTCTTCACTTTAAACCAAAACGTTGCTCTCCCGGCAACGGCGCCATTTTGATTAAGACGGGAAAGGTGTTGTATTGTGGAGTGTAATTTGCACACAAAATATATTCAATGAAAAGAGATAAGGTTTAGAAACAACCTCAAGTGCTTAGATCACTCCACAAATGTATGAAAGATGATTGATATACCCTTTCCTATCTCCGTTATAGCATAGGGCTATACTGAGTCGATTCTCAGGGAGAGCTCGCGATGGAAGCTTTACGATAGGTAGTGAAGATAAGAAAACGAGAATTCTTCTATGCTTAAAAAAATAAAGAATAAAACAATGAAGAAGAAATGAAAGAATGGATGGATATGTTCATGATGGAAAATGTAAAAGAAATCAAAATCAAGATTGGATTTTGACTAACAACTAAAAAGAAAAGAAAACTTTAGAAAACTTGAATGGAAGAAAACCATGACTAGCTAACCTTACTACCTTGCTAAAACTTCCTAAACTCCGTGATAGTGAATGCGTGCCTCATGTTGATTCATCGGCATGGATTTGTCTTGCGTGTTGATCTAATTACTTTCCCACTTGGATGACGGGGGGTTTAACCCATCGGAGAAGAGAAGACCATCCAACTTGCAAGATTAAAGATAACAATCACCCATGAGTTAGTAGTTAGCAAGGTTAGTGGTTAGCTAGTACATGTAGAAAAGTTAGCTACAAGCCATTACAAAATAAAAGCAAAGCATGAATTAAATTGCAAGAAAGTAAAGCAAGAAATAAAGAAAGCAAGTAAACTAGAAAATGCAAGAGTAGAGAGAAGAGAATGGATGAATCCTTGCTTCACAAGTTGTCACTCCTTGATGTACACAAGCTTTCTCTCTCTTACAAACTCTCTCTTTACAAAATTTCTAGGGAAGGAGAAGAGGGTCTAAAGAACTAAAACCTAGAGAAAAATCCTACAAAAATACAATGATCTATCCTCTTCTCTCTCTTCTTCTGTTCAGTTCTTGCTCGCAGGTCCAAGTGAAGTATTTATAGGCCTCAGGAGAAGGATCCAGAAGACGAGACAGCTGGCAAAATCTGGCGCCCAACGGCCCCAGATTTGCGGCGGATTTGCGGCGGATTGCGGCAGTTTTGTGGCCGTTGGCCAACAACTTTCTGGTACGAATTTGTTACGAGGTTGTTATCCACATGGCCTTCTAGAATCGTGAGTTGTTGCGTAGAATTCTCTAGATCCTGGGCTCAAATTTGGGCTTTAAAATTAATCTCTTTAATTATTGCTAATTAAAGTGATTATTGGGCTTTCTCTCATTTCAGTTGTGGACCTGTAAAAATATAGAGAAGATAAGTAAAAATCATATATTTATTTGCAATATGCATGGGGATTATGTGGTAAAATATGCAATATTGTGTATCAATCACACCCCTACACTTATTCTTTCTCTCATTTCAGCACGAGATGCATCGTCTCAGGGAGCGTATCCGTTCTTTGCCGGATCAAGACTTTTAGCCTTTTCCCCTTCTTCCCTTTTTTTTTGTAAAGAAGAGGACACTCTATTAGAGTGTTTGTATCCACTTTTACTATTTTCGATATAATAAAAGTTTTTGAAGTTTTTGTTCCATCTTCTTTGTTTAGCTGTGGATGAATTCAACTCCCTGATCACTGGCTGTGAATACTGAACTTAGGTAAGACTAAGTTCTTTCAATGAAATGCGGCGTCGACTCTAAGTCTTCTTGATGAGACGCGGCATTGATCCATAGAGTGAGACGCGGTCATCCGTCCATAGGAGCTTAGATAGAACTAAGTCCTTTTGATGAGACGCGGCGTCAATCACAGGGTGAGACGCGGTCATCTTTCCATAGGAACTTAGACAGAACTAAGTCCTTTTGATGAGACGCGGCGTCAATCACAGGGTGAGACGCGGTCATCATTCCATAGGAACTTAGATTTCACTAGGTCCTTTTGATGAGACGCAGCGTCAATCACAGAGTGAAACGCGAATTTGTCTTGCTGAGAAAGACGCAGATAGAGCAGACGCGAGGGACGCAGCATTGTTTGCTGAAGGGTCGCGACGCAGGCATTCTTCTGGAACGCGGGTGGATGTCTTTCAATCTGAGAAAGGAGACGCGGTTCTTTGGACGCGACTTTCCTATCTGCGTTTAATGCAGCCTGACTTAAAAGATTTTAGGAGATCTTTGACCGTCAAGTCTTCGCTGACGATTGAACGTCAAGTCTTCGCTGACGATTGGGAAACCGGGTCATCCGTTGTTTCCCGAAGCAGTTGTCCACGCGTCGGTTTTCCATTGGACTTGGGCGTTAATGCCCTTTAATGCAAAACCGGCGCTGACGGTTTGAGATCAGCGCCTGCGATGCTTCCCGAAGCGACGTTCCACGCGTCAGCCTCCCATTGGGCTTTGACGGTCGTGCGGTCATTAAGGCCGGTGGTTTTAATTAATGAACCATTAATGACCGTTATCAGGAGTTGCCTATAAATAGGACTCACCCCCTCTCTTTAACAGCGGCTGCTTAGACCGTGCTCTGTTTGAGAACGAGTACTCTGAGGGACTCTGCCTTCTCCCTTCAAGGACCCTATCAGGGGTTTGCCTCCATGGATGAAGGTGCCTCTGTGGATGAAGATGACCAGAGCTTTCATGTTTCTGTTTGGTCTCTTCAATGGATTACCACTGTTAAGTGATTTTAATGACAGGAAGCGTCTCTTTGAGCACTTTTTACGTCCGCGTCTCAACGCAGATAGTTCAACTCTTAACAGAGGCTTCTGCGGGTATGCCATGCCCACTTACCATGACATTTTAGATCCAACCAAGTTTGAATTTCAGTATACCCCTTAAAGAGATATCATCTGGGCCTTCTTGTGAAGTCGTGGTTGGTGCATTCCTTCTGGAATTTGCGCCGCCGACTTAAACTTCCTTGGACGCGAGTACAGGAGTCTTTGGTACTTGGCCGCGGCTTTACTCATGAAGCTCACGTTTTAAGGCCACTGACTTGGATGAATTCCAACTTGGTTAAAGGCTTCAGACCCGAATCTTGCAACTCCTGTTCCTCCAACAGAGAGATGGCAGTTTTTGGCGTCTGATTCTCTGCGCACCTTATATCTTAGACGCGGATGTGGAGTTAAGTCGCGTTTGCATTCTGTGTGTATCACAGTCTCGCTCGCGTCTGTTTTTATTGTCGCAGGACTCTGGCTCGCTGCGCGGATCATTCCCGCGTCTGCGGCCTTTAAAAATAGCCGCGTCTGTGACTTAGTTTCCTTCTGTTGAAGTGTACTAAGCTCTGAATTGTCTGATTCCCTGTTTGCTTTTTTGCAGGTAGGCTTGGTCATTCTTCTTCATGTTCGCTAAGTCTGTGGGAGAATATATCAGACGGCGAACTTGTTCGATGTTCGTCCATAAGGGAATATATTATGGTCCTCGTCGTCCACAAGGGAATATATTATGTCCCTGACGAGGAATCGACTCTCGCCAAGGTCTCTTCAGATCCACTGCACCAGTCATGCCTGCTGGCAAGAGATGGTCAGGGTGAGTATGGCGGCGAGGGGGCTACGGTGGATAAGGTGGCAGATAGGATCCTCTTCCTCTCCCACCCCAGAAGTAACATCGAGGACTCCTCATGTCTGCTGGATGGTCTGCTGGGGAAAGAGATGTTCATGAATGAAGGGTTGCAGGACTTTCTGCTGCCACCAGACCTCAAGAACACCATTGCTCTTAGCTTAGTCAGCTAGGGCTCTTTCGATGTTTACATCATGCATCATGGTGTAACCAGCTTCTATTGTAGCCACAAAACATCGCGCACTTGGAATCAGACGCGGCTTCAAGGAGTGAGTGCAACCTCTGAGAGAGAGAGGGACTTCTTTGTACTCCTTAATTGTAACACTCCATCTTATTGTAAGAGAGCGTTTTGACTGTAACACTCAATCTTATTGTATAAGAGAGCGTTTTAACTGTAGCACTCAATCTTATTGTATAAGAGAGCGTTTTTGTATCACTTTCATATGCCTGGAAATAAATAAAAGTGACACTTCTCTTTTGCCCCTTTCATTGTCTTGAGCTTTTTGTCTTCAGTTAGACGCATAGAAGCAAAGAGTCTTTGACTTTGTCAAAATTATGATGGTAATTTTAATAAGTCAAACTTTGTGGAGAAAGATCCTATTTCAGGAACTCTCACGATACTGTCAGAGGTGTAATATTAACTTGACAGAGATGAAATTTTTGATGGACCTGTCACTTTATAAGAGAAAGTGACAAGTAGAATTGGTACCCCCAGGGAGGGTAAACTTTTATCAAGTGTTTGGGATTAACTCGACTGAGCTCAACTGGGGATTTGATGGAAATACTGTTGATGGTGTAGTATTAACCCAACAATGTTTTTAGGTAGACTTGTTATTCTGTTGAAGAGAATAACAAGTGGGACTAGACTCGTGGGGAATCTAGGAAAGTTTGTTACCGTCAGAGGTGTGATATTAACTTAACGGGTTGAAAGTGGTCTTGTCAGAAGTGTAATGTTAACTTGACAAGGATGTGAGTCAGAGGTGTGATATTAACTTAACTCAGAAGTGTCACTGTCATAGGTGTAATGTTTAACTTGACAGTGAGGGTAATGCTAGAGGTGTAATGTTGAACTTAGCATTGGTCATCTCGGCTCGCATAAGGAAGTCCGAGGGAAAGTCATGGCCATAGGTGTATTGTTGAACTTAGCAATGACTTGGATGCTAGAGGTATGGTGTTAACTTAGCATCATCCATTTCAGCTTCAGTGTGGAAGTCTGAAGAAAAGTGACTGTCAGAGGTGTAATATTAAACCTAGCAGAAACTTGATTACTGTTTAGAGGTGTGGTGTTAAACTTTAACAGTAATTTGTCAGAGGTGTGATATTAACTTGACAAAGATTGACTCATGATAAGAGTAATTTGAGGACCTGTCATTCTCTTGGTGAGAATTGACAAGTGAAAATTTTGAAGTGCCAGAGGTGTAGTGTTAACTTGGCAAATTTGAAAATTTGATACTCCGTGTAGAGTTGACAAGCAAAATTTGTACTCGATAAGGAATATTGAAAAGTTTCCATTACCAGAGGTATAGTGTTAACTTAGTAATGGTCATATTTTGTAGACCTACCATTCTGTGGATGAGAATTGGTAGGGGATTTTGGAGGAAAGAGTGGAGCCAAGTCCACTTTAGGATTTTTAGCAAACCCTCAGCTATCAACGGATTTGAGGTGCCTTTACCAACTACCGTTTGAGTTGGGCTAGCCATGCTATTCCCCTCAGCATGATGAGTTGTAGAAGACTTATGTTGGACTTAAAAGCCAACATTTTCTTCTATCCTTAGCCGTCGGGGGCGTCGGATATTAATGAAGAAGCTCTTCTTGTTTTGATCAGAGGTGTATTTTTAACTTGATCAGCGGAAGAATACCATCTAAGGATAGTATTTCTTCAGGAACCTGCCATTGATCGGCATCATGAGTGTATCGTCATTCGAGGTTATGAGGCGATATGACCCATTTGAGTAGACTGACTCTACTACAAATGGTCCTTCCCATTTGGGTTGGAATTTTCCTTTTGTCTTGTGCGTCATTACCATGGGTCTTCTGACGGCTAAGACAAGATCGCCTTTCTTGAAAGTTCGCACTTTAACTTTCTTGTTGAAGGCTCTGGTAATTCGAGCTTGGTAGAGCTCGATTTGTTGTTGGGCCTGCAGACGTTTATCATCTAAGGCCTCCAGTTCTTGGAGTCGCTGTCGATGTTTCTCCTCTGTTGTCATCTCCGCTGTCAAGGCGACGCGTAGAGATGGAATTTGGATCTCTAGTGGGAGCACGGCTTCACACCCATAGACCAAAGAAAATGGCGTAGCTTTAGTTGGGGTTCGCACAGTTGTACGGTAAGCCCATAAGCATTCACCCAACTTGTCGTCCCAGTCTCGTTGACTTTTCGAGACGAACTTTTGAGAAGCTTGCCAATAGTCTTGTTGAAAGCTTCTGCGAGGCCATTAGCGGCAGGATAGTATGCCGTTGAGGACACACTCTGGATTCTGAACTTGGTACAGAATCTCTGGAAAGCCTGGCTAATGAACTGGGGTCCATTGTCATGGATAATTCGCTGAGGTACACCGAAACGGTAAATAACGTGGTGTTTCACGAACTTGATCACGTTCGACGATTTGACCTCCTTCAAAGGGATGGCTTCGGCCCATTTGGAGAAATAATCGGTTATTGCCAAAATGAACCGATGTCCTTTTGATGATGGTGGGCTGATAGGGCCAACCACATCCATCCCCCACATTTCAAATAGCCAGGTAGAGGCCATAGAGTGGAGGTACCCTGGTGCTTGATGGATGAAATCGCCGTGCACTTGGCAGGCGTGACATCTCTTGGCATAAGTGACGGCATCGGCAATCATCTTGGGCCAGTAGTAACCCAATCTTTGGAGTCGATGTGCCAGTTTTGGGCCAGGTTGATGGGCTCCACACATACCGTCATGGGCTTCCCTCAATACTCTTGGGCTTCTTTTGGTGAGAGGCACCGGAGTAAGATCCCGTCATGCGATCGACGATACAATGTTCGCGTAATCGCATTATAATAGAATTTGGGGCTTTCCTTCGAATGGCAGCCGCCTCTCTGGTGTCTTCAGGCAGAATGCCGTATAAGACGAAATCAATGTAGGGGAATCGCCAGTCTCTAGGCTCTGGACCGTTGATGCTTCAAGTGCTTCTTCGCGGTGACGACCTCCCGTTGACTCCTGATAGTCTTCGAGAGCATTTTTCGGGCAATACAGGTCGTGGCTGTAAACGAATATCTTCTCCATTGCTCCAGCTGGAAGAGCTAAGGAGGCAGCCAGGGATGCGAGTGCATCTGCGTGCGCATTTTGCCTGCGCGGTACATGGTCGATGTAGAAGCTTGTAAACCCCTCGGCCATGCGGATAGTCGCGTTGTAATAAGGTACTAAGTCTTCATGTCTGACTTCGTACTCCCCGCGAACTTGGCTGACGATGAGCTTGGAGTCGCCGTATGCCTCGAGATTTTTAACGCCAATCTCATCGGCGAATTGCATCCCAATCAAAAGAGCGTTGTACTCTGCCACATTGTTGGAACAAGGCTCAGTTAATGAGACGGCTCGGGGAATCACATAATTTTGTGGGGATACGAGTACTACTCCTACCCCTGCTACTACGTGTCCTTTCGGGCTTGTTCTTGATGCACCGTCGAAGAAAAGTTGCCATACTTGACTTTCGAACGATGTCTGAGTCAGGCAGACTTCAGCAACTTCATCTGGGAGATCCTCGTAGACTTTGGCTGCCCTCGGATCTGGGTGCTCAGCTAGGAAATCCGCGACTGCTTGTCCCTTAATGGCCTTTTGTGGTAAAAAGCGCATCTCATATTGGGAGAGCAATATGGCCCATTTTGCCAGTCGGCCATTTAGCGATGAAGGTTTAGTCATAAGTAACCTCAGGGGGTTGACTTTTGATATGACGTTTATAGTTTGGCCTACCAGATAGTGTCGCATTTTCTGGATAGCGAACACTAGTGCCAAACATTCCTTCTCGATCGGGTTATACCGATGTTCGGCTCCGATCATTGTTCTACTCAGATAGTAGATTGCTTGCTCACGTCCCTGATCGTCATTCTGAGCTAGTAGAGCTCCCAAAGAATGATCCATTGCTCGAACGTACACCAGAAACGGCTTTCTGGCTACTGGAGCTGCAAGGACTGGTGGTTGGGTGAGGTATTGCTTGATTTCCTCGAACGCTTGTTGGCAAGCGTTATCCCAAGTGAATGAGACACCCTTCTTCATCAGCTTAGCGAAAGGTTGGCATCTTCCGGAAAGGTTTGAGATGAACCTGCGGATGTATGATTAAGATTTGAAAGGGGTAGTGTGAAGTATAGCACGAGTATTATGTAAAAGAGAAAGGTTTAGAATCAACCTCGGTGCTTGTTTACTCCACAAATGTATGTAAGATGTTCAATGTACCCTTTCTTATCTCCGCTATAGCCTAGGGCTATACCGAGTCGGATCTCAGGAGAGCTAGCGATAGAAGCTTTCACGATACTAGTGAGAAGAGGAAACGAGAATTCTTCTATGTTTCAAAAGAATAAAGAATCAAAAGAAAAACAAATCAAAGAATTGGTGGCTATGTTCATGGTGGAAATCGGGAGAAATCAAGATTGAGATGGATTTGAACTAACAACTAAAAGAAAGTAAAATCAAGAAAACTTTGAATGAAAGAAATCCATGACTAGCTAACCTTAACTACCTTGCTAAACTAACTAAACTCCGTGATAGTGATGCGTGCCTCATGTTGATTCATCGGCATGTATGCGTCTTGCTTGTGGTCTAATTACTTTCCCACTTGGATGATGGGGATTCATTCTTGGACTTGTCTTGTAGCCTCCATAGATGGTCATCGGCCTACAAATGGACTTTCACTAATGGAATCAAAAGAGCTACACTCAAGTGATGCAAATGAAAAACATACAACATTCACTAATGGAAGTAGTGAAGTTATACATCAAATAGCATATTGGTGCTTCCATCTCCATGTTCCATCAAGGCACTAGTTCGAAGACTAGGCTCCAAGTGAGGCACACATGAATCATATGGAGAATTACAACAAAATCTTGCCAAGAAATGAAAAGAAACCCATCGGAGAAGAGAAGACCATACAAATTGCAAGATGAAGTAAGGCAATCACACATGAGCTAGAAGTTAGCAAGGTAGTAGTTAGCTAGTACATGGAGAAGGAATTAGCTACTACAAGCCATTACAAAAAGAAAACAAAGCATGAATAAATTGCTAGAAATTAACAAAGCAAGTAAAGTGAAAGAAAACAAACTAGAATCAAGCTCAAGTAGAGGATGGAGAATGGATCAATCCTTGTTGCTTCAAGTGTCACTCTTGATTACACAAGCTCTCTCTCTCACAATCACTCTCTTTTACAATGAAATCTAGGGAGGAAGAAGATCATAGAGAGCTAAAAAACCCTAAACAAAAACTATCAAAATACAAAACTATGAACTAAACTCTCTCTCTTCTCTGATCAGTTTTTTTCTCGCAGGTGAAGATCCAATATTTATAGACCCTGAGAGAACTCTCCAGAAGGTGGACACGTGACAGAAATCTGGGACTGAACGGCCCAGATTTTGCGGCGGATCCGCAAGGACACGCGGCACTTTTGTGGCCGTTTGATCCCAAATTTCTGTTACAAGTTTGTTACGAGGTTGTTAGCCACGTGGTCTATCTGGAATCTTCGTTTGTTGCGTGGATCTCTCTAGATCTGGATTTGAATTTGGCTTTATCCTTAATCTTGGATTAATCACTTAATTAGTGCTAATTAAGTGATTATTTGAAAATCTCTCTCTTAAATGTGTACCTGCAAATATGTAGAGAAGAGGAGTAAAAATCACATATTTATTTGTAATATGCATGGGAGTTATGATGTAAAATATGCAATATTGGATACTAATCAATGTACGCCAATCGTCCTTGCAATCCTCTGAGTTCTTTGAGATTTCTCGGGGGTTGCATCTCCTGGATAGCGCGAACCTTTTCCGGGTCCAAGTGAATTCCGGTGGAAGTTACAACAAATCCTAGGAATTTGCCACTGGCCACCCCCAGGAAGGACTTTGTGGGATTCATCTTCAATTGATGAGCCCACATGATGTCGAAGACCACCTTCAGGTCCGCTATGTGATCACCTTTAGTGTGGCTTTTTACCGCGATGTCATCAACATAACATTCCACCATTTTGCGTATTTGCTGATGGAAAATGGCGTTCATGGCCCTTTGGTATGTTGCCCCTGCATTTTTCAGTCCGAAGGGCATGACGGTGTAGCAATATACCCCTAGAGGTGTTCTGAAGGAGGTATGCTTTTCGTCATCAGGATACATTTTGATTTGATTGTATCCTGAGAATCCGTCCATGAAGGACATTCGTTCGAATCCACAAGTATTGTCAATCATGACATCTGTGATCGGCAATGGGAAATTCGTCCTTGGGGCAGGCCTTGTTTAGGTCGCGGAAGTCGATGCAAATCCGGATCTTCCCGTTCTTCTTGGCGACGGGGACGATGTTGGCTACCCAGTCGGGATGTTGTTCTTCCCTGATGAAGCCAGAATCAATAAGTTTTCTGACTTCTGATTGAATTGCCTCCATTATTTCTGGACGAAACCGTCGCTGCTGTTGTTTGACAGGCTTTGCGTCCGGATTGATGTTGAGGCGGTGCATAGCCACTTGAGGATCAAGTCCAGGCATGTCCTCGTAATTCCAGGCGAAGACGTCTATATACTCTTGTACAAGAGATATTAGATCCTTCTCTCTCCGATGGTGACAGGCCGTTAGTTATGAAAATGGGCTTAGGATTAGCCTCATCTCCTAGGTTGATCTGAACAAACCTTGTCTTCTGTGGGTGGCTCGCGCTGTTCAAAGCGGGTATCCCAAAGAGCATTTAAATGTTTGATCCAAGGATCTGTATCAGATGGATCATTTCTTCATTTCCATCTTCCAGGTGGCTTGTCGAAATCATGTTCACTGAAAGTTCCTTGAAGATGTTACCGACACTGACATCTGACTCCCAAGATGATGTGTCTGAAGAGTAATCGTTGCTCGACGATTCTTGAGAATCGGAGGCTGATGGGACCGGAGTTGATACATAGCCCAACCCCCGGCGCGTCTGATGATAATAATCAGGGGCCTTCCCTTTCGGTACAAAGGATCAAAGCAGCGTCCTCCTTCCTTTGCCGAAGTTCAACCCGGGTCTGTTGGTTAGATCGTACCCCATGCACTTCATCATTTTGAGCGCTTTTGGTTCATAATGACTGAGCTGAGGGGACTCCTCCTCACTTCCCGAGTCTTCACAGGGCATTGGCTCAGACGAGATTCGCCCAAAAAGAATTGGTTTTTGGCCTTTTCGTCTTGCTGGAACCATAAATATAGATTCTTGCGCATTACCATTGTCTTGGTACGTCTCGAAGGACGATTTCACTGGTACATGCAACGATGTCAAAGCATCTACTGCCGACCAGGGGTCATCGTCTATTTCGGTGCTAGTGTCTGATGGTACTGAATCAGAAGCAAACACAGAAAAATACGCAAAATCTACATCTTCATTAATATACCAACCGCCTACATCATCGGTGGTATTATCGACATCGGGCCTATTAGTGCCCGTTACAAGTGGTTCTAACTCCCACAGGCACTCTTCTTTCTCAGGCTCGGTGTCAGCCTCATTACCAGAGTCTGGCTCCTCTAGTTGTGGGGCTTCATCTGTATCCACCGGATCTGGTACAGCAAAGAGTCGGTGAAATAATTCTCGACCCCTTTGAACGGATGCCTTTCGGCGATCAACGTCTGCACATTTTCACTCCCGTCAATGTACTCATGACTTGGTGGAGAGTGGAGGGAACGATGGAGTTGCGGTGAATCCACGGTCGTCCCAGCAATAGATTGTAGGAAATGTCAGCGTCGATGATGTAGCATGTCACTTCCAACTTGAGACTTCCAATCTGACATCTGAGCTTGATCTTCCCATCGGACGGGTCTGGTTGGCATTGAACCCATAGATAGTCGTCTGGGTGGGGCTCAAACGACGGGTAGAATGCCGAGATGTTGCATGACCCGGCGAGGCATGATGCTCAACGCGGACCCTGGGTCTACCTGGATGCGGTTCACCTCGGACGATCCATATACCCTGTGAAGTACAGGGGTCGATCATGCTTCCCTTTAACCTGCATGTCATCTGCTGTGAAGGTAATACAGGGAGCGTTTAGGGAGGCGTGGAGGCAATCCTCTACATCTTCCTCCTTCGGCACCTGGGTCATGAAGACCTCGGCATTTGCCAGAGCTTCTTGTAGAGCTTCTCTGGTCGACTTTGATAGTCTAAGAAGTTCATACAAGGTAATGCGTGCCGGAATGTTGGCCAACTGAGCCAGGACATCAAAGCGGTAAGGTGCCGTAGATCCTTCCGCGATGCCCTTTTGAAGGGCTCTAGAAAATTGAGTCTCTTTCTGCTTCTCCACAGGTGGCTTTGTGGAGGGCCTGACTGGCTCCGCAGTTGGTTGTGGAGGGGCTACCGCCGTCTCGCCGTACTGTTTCAAGTACGCCTGTCCTGAACGGGTTCCCGCCATCGGTTGGTTGGGCTCTGCGGCCAAGACTATCGTTTCCTCCTCTGAGTCGGTCAGTGAAGGGATATCAGTCTCCACTTCTCGAGAGGAGGCACCCACCACATTGCAGGATGAGGCCTTTGCCTTGCCTTTGATTTCCTGTTGGTCACAGTAGTCCCTGCTGTTCATTGGCAAGGTCAGGTGGACCCACATGATTTCCCCTTGATGTGTAGGGATGGGTACCAAGCCTTTCTCTTGCTGCTGGTGAGGGTCTGTGTTGACCACTCTCAGCTCTCCTTTTGGAATAGGAGTTACCCCGCAGGCGTTGGAGGTTGTCTCCCGAACTGGAGAACCGACGTCACATTAGCCGTCACTTCTTCTGCTCTGGTCGGAGCTTTAACACCTCCGCGTCAATCAGAGCCTGAAGGATGTCCTTGAAGACGTAGCAGCTTTTTGTGGGGTGTCCCAACATCCTGTGATACATGCAGTAGTTGGGATTGTCGGTCTTGCCGACTTCCTCTGGGCGCCGAGCTTCAGGGAGCTTCAGTCGGTTGCTCTTGTTGAGTAGTTTAAAGAGCGAATCGACATGTTCCTCCTTGAAGGAATATTGCTTGTTGGCGCGAGGCTGACTTGAAGAGCCACTCGCCTTGCCTGATTGAGGTTTGGCGGGAGATTTGGTCTCCGTTGCCAAATTATCCTTTCGTTTTGTTTGGAGGGATGTGTCTGGCGCACGCCTTGTCGACCTTTCCGGCCTAGGCTTACCTTCCTCCGCTCTGACGCGGGCGACAATCTCCTCAGCCTGTTCACCTTGTTGGACTAATTGTTTCCAGGTGCGGCTTTCAGCAACTCCTATTTGAGTAAGGAGTGAGGTTTGGAGATTGTGGCGGCATGTTTTCCACCAGGGTGGCCTGGGTCATACCGCTTGGACACCGGAGTGCCATGTTCCGAAATCTTTCCATGAAAGACTTAACGGACTCCCCTTTTCACTGTTTGGTAGCCAAAAGGGTTGGCATTGTGACTTCGGAGTCATCGTCGAAGAAGCGTGTTAAGAACAGCTTCTTCAAATCGCCCCAGTTCTTGATAGAACCTTCTGGGAGTTTCATAAACCATTCAAAGGCCAACCCTTTCAGGGTGCCGATGAACAGGCGTGCCAGGATGGCGTCATTATCTACTACATTCCCATTTGGGATTTGAAGTAGTAGATGTGCTGGTTTGGGTGACCCCTTCCCATCAAAGCTTGAAGAGTTGGAGCTTTGAACTTGGGCGGATACGGAACCAAGTCCCATTCAGCCGGGTAGGGCCGGACCACTCCTACTTCTTGGAGGTCTTTGCGATTGGCAAGGGCCTCGAGGCATCGCTCCAGTTGACTCATTCTTTTAACATGAGCCTTTCCCTGGTCTTGGTTGCCTTTTACTTGCGACGAGGACTTGGACGAGCCGGAAGTAGATCGCCGCGTCTCCTCAGAAGGTTCGGAAGATGAGCTTTCTCCCTTTTTCCCTTTGCCCTTTGACTTTTTAGGAGGGAACCTCCTCCTGTCTTCGAGCAGCTGTGCAATCACCTGCTTGAGGGAGTTGATAGATTCCTGCTGAGAAAGAATCATATCCATTTGTGCCTCTGGATCTGCTCCAAACGTTTAGTCGTCTCCTCAGGAGTGCCTGTCATGTAGGCGGAGGTCTCCTTCTCGACGGAAGAGTTTGAAGCCCTTGATTCCGCTACGGCGGAGTGAGAATCATTAATGCCATGGGCTAAGGCATTATAGTCAATTGGGGGAATGGCCCCAGTCCGGGTGCGAGTGTGTCGATACACCCTTCCGGTTAAGAGTCAGACTCGGACTCGTCTGAGCTGACTGCAAGTTGTTTTTCCTTGCTCCTGCTTGTCATATTCACAGTGAGCTCCGGGTACTCAACGTCAGAGAAGGTTCTCCTTCTGTGGGAGCGTCTTCTTTTAGCTGACGGAGGAATCAGGGTCAGCTGTCTGACTAAAGACTGCTGGTGTACGCTTGATCCGCAACGGCACTCAGAGAGCATATGGATGAGCCGTTGGCAGCAACACGACGAAGTGGCCTGATTGGCACTTCTTTTCTTCGTCAGATAATCCCTCAAATCCATGGGAGGGGATTGAAAAGATTAGCCTCGCAACGTCGAAGACGGGAGGCATCCATGTGCTGTACAGCCTGGACGCAGGCATCCGAGACGCGGTTCTTGCGTCGCAGCTGTTCACGCGCGTCTGCGTCTCTGTTGAGACAAAACGCGCCTGCTGCGTTGCTGTTTGGTGTGTCGGAGCGGAGACACTTGAGAGAGGATGGGCTGTTGGGCCCCACGCCTATGGGCTTATGCCTCTTGCGCTTGACGAGGCGCAGAGGTCTCATCTTGACGTTTGGTGAGTTGGTCCTCCGAGGACCTAACTGAAGGAATCTCGCGTTTGGGGCGCCAAACGCGGACTTCACGTACTGGACGTGGCACGGGCAAGGCGCGAGATTGTACGTCGCGTCCAGCCTCAGTTGGACAACCAACGGTTCCAACTTGCAGCTGACGCGCACGTCTCCTCTGTCGACGCTCAGCGTTTTGATTGCGTCGAGGAGGTGGAGAGAGACCAACGACATCCTGATGCTGGACACCAGGGACTTTGACCACGCGGGTCTCCTGAGAGACGCTGACGCGGGTGTCCTGTGCGACGCGGTTGGTCGCAAAGGTAGATGTGCCTGGGACCACGCGGGCCTTCTGAGAGGCGTTGGCGCGTGTACCTTTCTTGGCACAGTCGGCAGCAGGGAGCTCGAGAAAGCAACAGATCGGGCCTCGAGGCCATTCCCCGTCGAGACCCGGCGGCAGATGCGGGTCTTTGGGCTCTTGGAGCCGGAAGAGAGAAACTCTTCGTACTTCGCCTGGTCGAACTCGACAACGAGCGATTCGACCATCTTCCCCTTATAGTGGACGTCATCTTGCGCCACTATTTGCTCCTCAGTGACAAACGTAGTCCCCAGCGGAGTCGCCATCTCTTGTATGACCCGGAAAAGGAGATGACAGGAATTGCAGTAAAAGTTTTCCTTGAATCAAATGAAAAGGATTACAACAAAAACTATTCCTTCCTGTTATAAGGGAGGGAGAATATTGAATCTTGAATTCCCCCTTTGTTTAAGGCTGGGTTCTTCGTGTGGCGGTGAAGAGTGAATCTTGTTCTCCGTTGACCAGATGACCGTCCTTCAGGGACCTCCTCTTCGGCCGGTAGAAAGAGTGACACAGCTCTGTCTACCAAAACTCTAAAAGAGAAGGTAGGCGAAAGCTAGCTCGTACGCAGCGAACTTGCTGAAGAGTTGATCTGCTTCTTTTCTCTCTGTGTCGCCCTCTGTCTCTCTTCGCCCGATTGATTCTCTGATCTCCTCCTTCCTTCCCTTTTCTTCATGGCAAACAGGGCTATTTATAGAGGTACCAGGGGTGAACGTGCCCCCTAAAAACGCTTCACAATGAGGGCCAACTTCCCCGCTACATGGGCGGTAACTAACCCGCGTGCCTGCTAAAGACACGCCACGATGGGGGCTGATTTCCCTTACGTGTAGGCAGTGATTGGTCCCTTAACCAAGGCGGTTATAACTGAGACGCGGGTGTCAGGCCGACGCGCCTTGATGCTGAGACGCGGGTGTCGAGCCAACGCGCCTTGATGCTGAGACGCGGGTGTCGAGCCGACGCGCCTTGATGCTAAGACGCGGGTGTCGAGCCAACGCGCCTTGATGCTGAGACGCGGGTGTCGAGCCAACGCGCCTTGATGCTGAGAACGCGGGTGTTAGTCCCTCGCGTCTAGAGCTTGAAACTTTGCTTTTTCAATGGCTTGTCCTCCAGTAACTTTTGGACAGCCTACAACGTTTTAGAGTTCCAATGCAAGGATGGCTCACAGAAGCTAAAAAGCCCTTGAAAACCCGAGGCTAATTTCTTTGATCCCCCTCTGACAGATCTAAGGAATGATTTGACAAAGAAAAGGAGTGCTAATCAGATCGCTCCATCCTGTTGCTGTGAACGGCTCATCACGACAATGCTCTCTGAATGTCGCTATAGCTCACATGTGAGCAAGCGGTCGGTATTCAGACGATTAACCTCAACCTCCCGATCAGCCAAGAGGCGTTATTCCCACAGAAGGGGAACCTTCTCTGACACGGAGTACCCCGAAGTCACTGCAAACATGGCAGGTCCAAGCATTACACCAAGCAGAAGTAGGGAAAAACAACCGGCAATCAGTTCTGATGAGTTTGATACGGAACCAGGAGTGTACCGATATACTCGTACTCGGACTGGTGCGGTAGCCCCAGTTGACTACAGTGCCCTAGCCAGGGGCATTGAAGCAACTGAATCGCACTCTGCCATCGCGGAATCATAGGCCTCGAACTCTTCTGTACAGAAGGAAGCCTTCGTGTATATGGCAAACACTTCTAAGGAGATGACCAGGTGCTTAGAACAGCAAGTCCAGGTCCAGAGGAAACAATTCGATATGATTCGCGCTCAACAAGAATCTATCAATACCCTTAAACAGTTGCTTGCACAATTTCTTCAGGACAAGAAGAAGTCGAAGGCCAAAACTTCTTCTAAAAAGTCTAAAGACAAGCGGAAGGAAGAGGAAAGCTCATCTTCTGTGCACATAGAGGAGGATAAACAGTCCAAGTCTGAGTCATCTAAGTCTTCATCTGAAGAGGGAGGCAATCCAGAGAACAGGGGTACTCATTCTAAAAGAATAAATAAATTAGAACAGCGTCTAGAAGCCCTCACCAATCGAAAAGCCTCCAAGAAGCAGGAGTGGTTCGACCATACCTAGCAGAATGGGATCTTGTCCCATATCCTCCCAAATTCAAAGCCTTGACCCTACAGCCTTTTATGGCAAAGGGTCACCGAAACAACATATCTACTACTTCAAGTCTCAGATAGGGAACGTAGTAGCAAATGATGCCATCTTGGTGCATTTGTTCATCAGCACTTTGAAGGGACTCGCCTTTGAATGGTTCATGAAACTCCCTGAAGACTCCATCAAAAACTGGGGTGATTTGGAGAAGCTTATCCTTACACGCTTCTTGGAAGATGACTCGGAGTTTACCATGCCAACTCTCCTAGGAACAAAGCAATGAAAGGGAGAGTCGGTTAAACATTTGTGGAGAGATTTTGGAATATAGCGCTCTGATGTCCTAGCGGTATGACCCAGGCCACCCTGGTGGAAACATACTGTCATAATTTGCAAACTTCACTCCTAACCCAGATAGGAGTTGTCGAAAGCCGTACCTGAAAGTAATTGGTCCAGCAAGGTGAACAGACGGAAGAGATTGTTGCTAGGGTTAGGACAGAAGAGAATAGACCCAGACCCGAAAAGACGACGAGGCGCACGCCAGAAGTATCTTTTCAATTAAAAAGGAAGGATACATTGGCAACAGAGACGAAGCCTCCCGTTAAACCTCAGCCGACCAGAGGGGATGGTTCTTCAAGTTAGCCGTGCACCAACAGGCAGTACTCTTTCAAAGACGAGCATGTCGATTCGTTGTTCAAGTTACTCAATAAGAGCAACAAATTAATGCTTCCTAAAGCCAGATGTCCCGAGGAGGTTGGCAAGACTGACAATCCCAACTACTGCCTGTATCATAGGATGCTGGGGCACCCCACCAAGAGCTATTATATCTTCAAGATATTCTTCAAGCTCTGATTGATGCAGAAGTGCTCAAGCTCCATCCAGAGCAGAAGAAAGTGACGGCTAACATGATGTCATTTCTTCAGTTCAAAAACTAGCCTCCAACACCGGCCGAAGTAGTTCCCATACCAAAAGAGGAACTAAGAATGATCAATACAGACCCGCAAACTAGCAAGAAAAAGGTCTCATGCCTGTTCCTATGCCTCAGGGAGAAATTATGTGGGTTCATCTCGACCTTGCGGAAGGCCAACAATGGACTACTGTTACCAACAGGAAGTCCAAAGGCAAAGCAAAAGCTTCGCCCTGCAATGTGTTGTGTGCCTCTTCCTGGGAAGCAGAAACTGATGTCCCCTCACAAATCGACTCAGAGAAGGAGATAAGCGTCCTTGCCGTAGGGCCGAATGCACCACTCATGGCCGAAACTCGTTCATGACAGTCGTACTTAAAGAAATATGATGAGTTGGTGGCAAATCTGCCTGGACCTACTTTAGAACCAACCATGCCATTTGCGAAGCAATCTGCGGAGAAGCAGAAGGAGCTTCGGTATGCCAGGGCCCTCTTGAAGGACAAAGCAGAAGAAACTTTAGCACTTTACCGCTTTCATGTTTTGGCTCAACTGGCCAACATCGTGGCCAGGATCACTCTTTACGAGCTTCTAAGACTGTCGAAGTCAACAAGAGAAGCCCTAGTTGATTCTGAGGTCTTCATGGCCCAGATCCCGGCTGGACCACAGGAGAAAAATAAAGAAGACTGTCTCCACACCTCTCAAAATGCCCCTACATCACCTTCACGCCATACGACATGCAGGTTAAGGAAAAGCATGGTAGGCCCCTATACTTCACATGGTATATTGGATCATCTGAAATAAGCTGCATTCAGATAAATCTAGGATTCGCGTTGAGCATTATGCCTCACCGGGTCATGCAGCACTTAGGATCCCCACCCACAGATTGAACGCCACCCAAACTACCATATATGGTTTCAACGCCAATGGTACGTGCCCAATGGGGAAGATCAAACTCAAATCTCAGATTGGGGACCTGAGATCTGAAGTGACGTGCTATGTGATTGACGCCAACACTTCATATAATTTGCTACTGGGACGATCGTGGATTCATCATAACTCCATCGTCCCCTCCACTCTCCATCAAGTCATGAAGTATATTAACGGAGATGGGAAAGTCTGGACATTAATCGCAGAAAGGCATCCGTTCAAGGGAGTAGGAACTATTTCACAGACTCCCTCTTATACCAGGATTCTCTAAAGACGAACGAGAATCCACAACCAAAGAAACCAGACTCTGGTAATGAAGCTGACATTGAACCAGAGGTAGAAGAAGAATGCCTTTGGGAATTAAATCCACTTGTAACAAGCAATAATAAGCTTGATATTAATAACACCGCCAAAATATAGGTGAGTGGTACATTAATAAAGAATTAGATTTGGCTTACCTTTCTGTGTTTGCTTCTGATTCTATACCATCAGACACTAGTACCGATGTAGGTGATGACCCTTGGTCGGTAATAGATGCCCTGACATCATTGCATGTACCAACGAAGTCATCCCTTACAGCATATCAAGGCATCAATGAAGCGCAAGGATCTTTATTTGAGGTCCCAGCAAGACGCAAAAGCCAAAAATCAATTCTTTTTGGAAGAATCAAGTCCGAAGTGATGCCTCACGAAGACTCAGAAAGCGAGAACAAATCCCCTCACTTCTCTCATTATGAGCCAAATGTACTCAGAATGATTGAGAAAATGGGATATGACCTAACAAGGGGCCTGGCTTGAATTTCAGCAAAGGAAGAAGAACATTACTTCGATCCTTCGTTCCAAAAGAGAAAGCCCCTGATTATTATCATCAAACTCGCAGGGGGTTGGGTTATGCGTCAACTTCAATCCCATCAGCATCTGAGTCTGAAGGGTCATTATACCATAATCACTCATCAGGTATATCTCCTGGGAGTCAGATGTCAGTATCGACAACATCTTCAAAGAACTTTCGATAAACATGGCTTCAACAAGCCACTTGGAAGATGGGGATGAACAAATGATCCACTCAGATACAGATCCTTGAATCAAACACCTAAATACTCTGCAGGATATTCGCTTCGAACAACGTAAATCACCCACAGAGGATAAGGTCACCCAGATCAATCTGAGAGATGAGGCTAATCCTAAGCCCATCTTTATAAGCGAAAGCTTATCACCCTCCAAGAAGGAGAATCTAATGTCTCTTGTGCGGGAGTATATAGATCTTTTTTCTTGGAGCTACGAGGATATGCTTGGGCTTGATCCTCAAGTGGCTATGCATTGCCTCAACATCAATTCGGATGCGAAATCAGTCAAATATCACCAACGATGATTCCGTCTAGAAATAATGGAAGCAATCCAGTCAGAAGTCAAAATTCTTGTAGACTCTGGTTTTATCAGAGAGGAACAGCACCCTGATTGGGTAGCCAATATCGTCCCCGTTACCAAGAAAAATGGGAAGATCCGGGTTTGCATTGATTTTTGCGATCTAAACGAGGCTTGTCCTAAAGATGAATTCCCCTTTTCAATCACAGATGTCATGATCGACAACACCTGTGGGTTTGAACTGATGTCCTTCATGGATGGATTCTCGCGATACAATCAAATCAATGTACCCTGATAATGAAAAACATACATTTTTTAGGATGCCATTGGGGGTGTACTGCTATATTGTCATGCCCTTCGGATTAAAGAACACGAGGGCAACATACTAGAGAGCTATGAATGTAATTTTTCACGAGCATGTACGCAAAATAGTGGAATTCTACGTCGACGACATTGCAGTAAAAAGCCGTGCCAAGAGCGATCACATAGAAGATCTGAAGATAGTATTCGATATCATGCGGGCACATCAGTTAAAAATGAATCCCACCAAATCTTTCCTGGGAGTAACTAGCGGTAAATTCCTAGGATTTGTTGTTACATCCAAAGGAATCCACCTTGACCCAGAGAAAGTCCGCGTTGTCCAGGAGATGCAACCTCTAAGGAATCTCAGAGAGCTTAGAGGATTGCAAGGGCGATTAGCATATATCCGGAGGTTTATCTCAAATCTCTCAGGACGATGCCAACCCTTCGCCAAATTGATGAAAAAGGTGTTTCATTCATTTGGGATGATACTTGTCAACAAGCGTTCGAGGAGATCAAGCGATATCTCACGCAGTCACCTATCCTTACAGCTCAGGTGTCAGGAAAACCTTTCTTGATATACATTCGGGTGATGGATCATTCTTTAGGAGCTTTGCTAGCCCAGAATAATGATCAGGGACACGAGCAGACAATCTACTATCTGAGTAAAACTATGATCAGAGCCGAACATCAGTACAACCCGATCGAAAAGGAATGTTTGACGTTGGTATTCGCCATCCAAAAAATGTGACACTACTTGGTGGGCCAAACTATACATGTCATACCAAAAGTCAATCCTTTAAGGTTTCTTATGACAAATTCGTCATCACTGAATGGTCGATTAGCGAAATGGGCCATATTGCTCTCTCAATATGAGATGCAATTTCTGCCACAAAAAGCCGTGAAGGGACAGGCGGTGGCAGATTTCTTGGCTGAGCATCCAGATCCAAGGGCTTCCAAACTTTATGAGGATCTCTCAGATGAGGTCGCTGAAGTTTGCTTGAGCCAGACATCTTTTGAAGGACAGGTGTGGCAACTCTTCTTCGATGGTGCGTCAAGAACGAGTCCACGAGGAAATATCGTAGCATGAGTGGGGGTAATCCTTGTCTCCCCACAGAACTACGTAATCCCTCGTGCATTCTCATTAACTGAGCCATATTCCAACAATGTAGCGGAATACAATGCTCTCTTGATCGAGATGCAAATCGCCGATGAGATTGGCGTTAAAAATCTCGAAGCAACGGTGACTCTAAGCTCATTGTTAACCAAGTTCGTGGGGAATATGAGGTCAGACATGAAGACTTAGTACCTTATTATGACAAAACTATCTACATGGCAGAGAGGTTCAGAAACTTCTACATTGACCATGTACCTCGCCAGCAAAATGTGCATGTAGATGCACTAGCATCTCTCGCTGCTTTCTTGGCTCTTCCAGCTGGAGCAGTAGAGAAAATACTCATCTATAGTCATGACCTGTATTGCCCAAGATTTTCTTTTGAAGACCACCAAAAACCGATAGGAGACCGTCGAGTCAAAGAAGCTCTAGAGACTTTAACAGGTCCAGAGCTAAAGGACTGACAATTCTCGTACATCGACTATGCATTATACGACATCCTTCCTGATGACCCCAAAGAGGCGGCTGTCATTATAAGGAAAGCCTCTAAATTCTACTATAATGCGATCACGTGAACGCTATATCGTTGATCGCATGATAGGATCCTCCTCTGCTTCTTATCACAGAAGGAGGCATAAGAAGTACTCAAAGAAGCGCATGACGGCATGTGTGGAGCTCATCAGCCTGGCCCGAAGCTTAGAGATCGACTCTGAAGACTGGGGTATTATTGGCAAAAGATGATCCCTGACGCCATTGCTTATGTCAAACGATGCTGTCAGGTCCATGGTGACTTCATCCACCGGGCATCAGGACATCTCCACCCTACAACTTCTTCCTGGCCATTTGAAATATGAGGAATAGACGTGATCGATCTTATCATCCCACCTTCATCCAAAGGACATCGGTTCATCTTAGCTATAACTGATTACTTCTCTAAATAGGCTGAAGCTATTCCCTTGAGGGAGGGAAAGACATCTGACGTGATCAGGTTCATTAAATATCATGTCATTTACCTTTTTGGCGTGCCACGATGAATTGCCCATGATAATGGGCCCTAGTTCGTCAGCTAAGCCTTTCAGAGGCTCTACAACAAGTTCAGAATCCAGAGCGTGTCTTCAACGCATACTATCCCGCCGCTAACGGTCTTGCAGAAGCTTTCAACAAGACTATTGAAAAACTTCTCAAGAAGTTCATCTTGAAAAGCCAATGTGATTGGGACGACAAATTAGGTGAATGCTTATGGGCTTATCGCACGACGGTTCGAACCCCGAAAAAGCTACACTGTTTTCTTTGGTATATGGGTGTAAAGCTGTACTCCCATCAGAAATTCAGATCCCATCTCTACGCGTCACCTTGACAGCAGACATGACAAATGAAGAGAATGAATGCATCTCCAAGAGCTGGAGGCTGTGGATGATAAATGCCTGCAAGCTCAACAGCAAATCGAGCTCTATCAAACTCAAATTACCAGAGCCTTTAACAAGAAAGTCAAGGAGCAGACTTTCAAGAAAGGTGACCTAATCTTAGCCGTCAGAAGACCTATGGTCATGATGCATAAGACCAAAGGAAAATTCCAGCCTGAATAGGAAGGACCGTTTGTAGTGAAGTCAATCTACTCAAATGGAGCATACCGCCTTATAACCCCAGACGGTGACACACTCATGATGCCAATCAACGACAAATTATTGAAGAAATACTATACTTGATATCATTGTTCTTCTGCTCAGGTTAATACTGCACCTCTGATCAAAACTCCAGATTCAAGGTGTTTGGAAGAACGCCAAAGAAAAGCTTCTTTCTTCACTGGACAATATGACGGTCGAGCAGTGTCGAGCCGATATAGCGTTGGTTACATCATGATTTATGATGTAAACATTGAAGAAGAAACAAAATGCAAGACTTTAATTTTAGCCTTAGTACTCTTCTCCAATGTACCTATGGACATCCGATGCCTCCGACCGCTAAGGATAGAGGAAAATGTTGGTTTTTAAGTCCAATATAAGTCTTCAACAACTCATCATGCTGAGGGAAATAACATGGCTAGCCCAACTCAAACGATAGTTGGTAAAGGCACACCAAATCAGTTGATAGCTGAGGGTTTGCTAAAAATCCTAAGGGACTTGGTCCCATCCTCTCCTCCAAAATCTACTATCAAGTCTCACCCACAGAATGGTAGGGCCATAAAAATACCTGGGTTCATTTCTTCAACAAAATGAGCTTGGACTTTTCACGTTAACAGTAAACTCCTGATAAGCCAAACTTGCCGATCCCCTGCAGATTCAGTCAAGTTAATATTAAATCTCTGACAATGAAATTCATTTCAAAATCTTCGCTGTTATGTTAATATTACACCTCTAACGGCGAATCTCCCATGTCCCTAGAAAATCAATTATTGTCACGTTAACATTACACCTCTGACAATTCATTTTATTTTCCACCAAAGTCCCCTAGCAATTCTATCCCATAGAGTGGTAGGTTCACAAACTCAATCATTGTTAAGTTTAATACCACACCTCTAACAATGAAAAGTTTTAATACTCCCCAGCGAGTACGAACTTCACTTGTCTCTCCATTGCATAGAGTCACAGTCCTCAAAATTGATCATATCGCAAATCAACTACTGTCATGTTAACATTACACATCTGACAAATTACTGTTAAATTTAACAACCCACCTCTAACAGTGATTAAGTTGCTGCCAAGTTCAATATTAAACCTCTAACAGTCACTTTTCCTCAGGCTTCCATATCGAAGCTGAGATGAGCGATGCTAAGTTTAACATCACACCTCATCAATATTAAACCTCTAACAGTCATTTTTTCTCAGGCTTCCATATCGAAGCTGAGATGAGCGATGTTAAGTTTAACATCACACCTCTAGCATCCAGTTCATTGTTAAGTTCAACAATACACCTATAACAATGACTTTTCCTAAGGCTTCCATATCGAAGCTAAGATGAACAATGCTAAGTTTAACATCACACCTCTAGCATCCAGTTCATTGTTAAGTTCAACAATACACCTATGACAATGACTTTCCCTCGAACTTCCCGATCGAAATCGAGATGACTAATACCAAGTTCAAAATTACACCTTTAGCATTACCTCCACTGCCAAGTTTAACACTACCCTATGACAGTGATATTTTCAGTCTTTCCAAATGAAACTGAAATTCTTACAGAGCAAAGTTAACATCACACCTCTAGCTTGCATCCTTATCAAGTTAATATCACACCTCTGACAAGATTTAATCCAACTTGTTAAGTTAATATCACACCTCTAACGGTAAAAATTCTCCTAGATCCCCAACGGGTCTAGTCTCACTTGTTATTCTTGTCAACAGAATAGCAAGTCCACTTAAAAGCACTGTTAATTTAATATTATACCTTTAACAGTGTTTCCATCAAACCCCCAGCTGAGGCCAATTACGTTAATACTAAACCTCTGATGAATACTCAGTTATAATCCTCCATGGGGGTGAAAACTTTACTTGTCATTCTCATCCATTGATTGGCAAGTCCACAGATCTATCCCACTCCTATCAAGTTAATATCACACCTCTGACAATAATCTTAAATTCCTAAAATGGAATTTTTTTTCCCAACTTTGACTTACTAAGTTAAATATCACATTTCTAGTAAATCAAGAATTACTACTTCTATTTGTCTGATTTTTCAATACAAAAGGAAGTCAAGACATGTAAGAAGACAGAAAAAGTGTCACTTTTATTGATATTCAAAAATATAAAAGTGATACAACATGCTCTCTTATACAATAAGATTGAGTGTTACAATAAAAGAGTACAAAGAAGTCCCTCTTGCTCAGCAAAAGGTTGCACTCACTCCTCCAAATCTTGAATTTGTACAAAGTTCGTCCTCTTGACTGTGGCCGGGAATGGCGGATCAACTTTCTCTCCTCTTGAGAACAATGGTGTTTCTCGAGGTCGAAATGCAGGGGAGCATTCTGATTCCACCCGACCAACTAATGTGAAGGTCTTCACAAGGCCGTAATCCTTCGCTAAATGAGCATCTCCACCACCAGAAAGGCATCCAACGAGCATGGGTTTTTCATCGCCGTCACTTCTTTGAGTAAGATTGGTGAAGGGAGGATCCGAGATCATATGGTGACGTCCTCTTTTCTGTGGCCTTCAAAGGCGTCATACCCACTGTGATCATGAAGAACCAGGGGCATTACTGGTGCGTCATGTCCAATAAGGCCTTAATGGATACCAGCAACTGCGCGGATCCTCTCGCCCATGGACAGGAGCTCTGACTCCCCAAATGCTCGCCAATCGAATAAGCGGGCTGGTCCAAATATTCTCCCATAAACCAAGCACGCCTCGCCAATCGAACAAGCTGGCCAGTCCAAACATTCTCCCATGAACCGGACAAAGACGCTATCGATGTTGCCAGAATCTGCATGAAGTAAAAACTCAGAGGTTAAAATTCTGTAAAAATAGAAACAAGAAGTCAGAAGTACAAACGCGAGGCTGAGGTCATGAACTCCAGACGCGGAGTTAACTGACACAGGGATAGAAAATATGGATCCAAATGCAGTATGGTATTAGACTCGCATCTGACATATGAGACGCTAGGCATCAATCAAAAATGCAGATGCAGATCTTAAAAGCTGCCTGAAGCAACTTCAAGATACAGAGTTCGCTATACTAGCGTCTGAGATGCAGGGCTTGTCATGTTCATGTCTAGAAAGCTCAAAAGAGCAAAGTTGAAATTCTCTAAGTGAAGAGCCCCAAACGCGAGATTCATATGCAAAACTCGTGTTTCAGCATCCAAATGCAGAGTTCATCACACTCGCATCTGAAGAACTTGAGACTTAGACTAAGCTCGCATTTTATCAAGTAATGTTAAAGGCGCATTTGCAGAGCAGAGACACGTGTAGTCCCAAGAAAAGATTTCAGAAAGAGATCAAGAGATAAAGTCTCTTCATGGGCGGGGATGACAGAACTTCAAAGAAATCGAGCCTTATCATGGCAAAAGTCAGTTCCTACCCGAAGAAGTATTCTCTAGAAGTTGGGCTTCATTTGTCAAGGCACAGCCATGAAAGCACTTAAAGCAATGCTTTTTAATCTTGAAATCACTTAACAGTGATAACCTTCGATTGAAAGAAAGCATGAAAGCTTTGAGTTCTTTTTGTCCTTCAGAACATATGCCTTTGAAGGGAAGGTGGACAATCAAGACGAATTCCCTCAGAGCGCATGCTCATAAAGGAAAGCAGTCAAGATGAATGACTGTTAAGAAGCTGAGGCCTATTTATAGGCTCGCTAGAAGGCCTATAATTAATGACCTAAAAATCAAAGTCATCAGCCTTAATTCCTACACGAATATCAAGTCCAGTGTGGATGAGACACGTGAATTTTTACTCCAGGAACACCAAGGACATAAGTCCCTAACCGTTAACACCGACTTGGCACTGAAAGATCCAATAAAATATTTAAGACGGAATGCATGTGACGCTTTAGAGGTCGCATCCTGAAGTCCGCATCTTGGAGGCCGTGTTCCCTTTATCAAATTGGAGAAAACAAAGCCGCATTCTCTTAGTAATCCAGAGCCGCTTAGGGATCCAGAGCCTCGTCCTCTTAGCAATCCAGAGCCGCGTCCTCTCAGCGATCCAGGATCGCATTCCTCAACAATTCAGAGTCGCTGATTAGTCTCTAAAAACTGCATATTTCATACCACATTATCACATTTATTTAACATTAAATTCTGCTAATAACACCTCTCTTGCATGTTTCTAGGTCCATGGTATGCAATGAATAAGAAGACCCTAAATCATCATTTAATGGGTGATTAAAAGCCTATATCATAGCCATTGACCTAGAAGAGCTGATTCGTCAAAATCAGGGGCCCAAAATCAGAAATCGGGAGCAGAAGCTGACAGGGGACAGACAGGACAGCACGCGGCTCAAAGCTCAAAGCGTCGCGCGCGCTTCCCTAGGAAGGCCGTGTTTTCGCGGCCTAGAAGGGCTGGCCGTGGCCATACGGCCGCGACTAGGCCCTGGCTTCTAGCCAGCTGTTACCAGCCTGGCTCCCCTTCCTTGGTGGCTATAAATACCCCCTGGGTTCTGGAGTTAGAAGAAATGCAGAGTTTAGGGTACTTTTCATTTCCATTTTGTAGTTTAGGATAGTTTAGTTAGTATTCTTCTTCCCCTCCATTGTATTTTCCATTTTGTTTAAGATCTTGTAATAGGAGAGAGAGTGATACATGAGTGGAATACAAGAATGCTTATAATAGAAGGTGACAAGTTATGAAAGGTGCTCTCTTTACCTCTCTTCGTTTTCTATCTAAGTCCCTTTACATGTTTAGTTAATCTTTTCTCTCATGACAACTAACTACTAACCACCAACTAGTCTAACTTCTTATTTGATAATCCACATGAATCTAATAGCCTCTACTTGGCCTTGCTCTTGCAAGAACTATTGATGGCTCATGATGATGGATCTAACACTCTAACTTTCTAACTCTCTACTCTCTAACAAGCTAACATTACTTTACTCCATGCCTACTTTTAGTTTTGAAGGTTTAAGTGTAGCTTGAACTTGTTTTGTTGAGTTTGGATGTGATGAGTTACATATGGGTCATACTTTGTAAAGCTCTTGAACCAAGGACTAGTGATGGCCAATGATACATGTGAGGCAACTATCACTAAGAGGTTAGCATGTTGGTGGAGTCATTAGTAGTTAGTAGCCGTGAGTTTTCTTTCTTTTTCACTTTAATTTAGATATAAAAACAAAACTATAAAAACCATTCTTTTCTATGTTTCCCACTTCTTTGTGTTTCACCGTACTTCTCTTTTCATTTTTTATTTTCTTTTCTTTTCATTCTTTAAAACTTTAAAGAACCGTTAACATACACGTGAACATACCGTGTAAGCTTCTATCGCCACCCGTCCTTATGGATTCGACTTGTTTTAGCCTCTATACTATAACGGAAGTATCGAGGAAGCCAAATCACACACTTTAAATATCAATTTCAAAACATATACTTTTTGTGCACGATTTTTCCCCGATCAAATTATGGCGCCGTTGCCAGGGATGGGAACGGTTTGATTTCATGTTTTTGTTAACCTTTCTTCTTTGTTTTTTGTGTGCAGGTTAAATTTTTAGCGTTACAGAAGTCCACACTTTCTCTTGTGTGGTTGGGTAAACTCTTGTACATTCATATACTCTGCTGCAAATTTTTGTTTATATTACCTGTATACTGTAAATAATATTAAGAATTAAAATACAGTAATTGGATGCTTTAAAACGGTTTAGACATTTGCATCTAAGCACGTGTCAATTTTCATTCCAATATTCTATATTTTGTTCTTGTGTTGTTGTGACATTGATAGGAGGTGTACATATTGCATTGCATATAGTTAGGACAAATTTTTCAGTGATTTACTCGTTTTTTTGTGTTCATTCTTATCTATATTGCACATTTGCATGAATTTAACTTAAGGGCAATACCTAATACAACATAAGGTGGGGAAGTCATTACCCTCCCTTAACCCAAAAATCACCTCCCCACTCACACAACCCAAGCCTAAATAAAATTTGCTAGACGTTGACCCCTAGGGACATTTTGGACTCTTTTAAGAGATTGACCTAAGGGGAAAGTTGTTAGAAGTTGACTCTTATCAAATCGGTGTCTAAGATTGGGGATTGAGAGGCGAAACCTCGAAGAATAGTAGTTTGGCATAATTAGGCCCGTTGCTCTGGCATGGATACCTCCCACTGATCTTGCCCCTACCTGGCCAATTAATTCATGGTCAGATTCCGACAATATACCCCCCGTGGACCGTCTAACTAGTTAGGAGTCGTCTAGGTCTAAGTCAACCCTAGCATAGGCTTGTTTTCTTTTTCTTTTTCTTTGTTTGTTTGTTTGTTTGTTTTTCTTTTTTTTAAATTGTGATATGGATTTTAATAACAACAATTCTTTCAATTATAATATGAATCCATATTTCACCCCGACCTCATTTGACTCAAATAACTCTGACCCGACTATGTACAACATGAACCAACCATTTATGCCGAGTTGGGATTATCTGAATCAATATGACCCATATCCCCAACCATATGACCATAATTTTCAAAATAATTTCAACTCTTCGCAGAGTCAATGGGGATTCACCTCCCCCGAGTCAAATTTTCAACCGCCTTGTCCATAATTTTCACAAAGTTCATTCCCCAATTTTGGTTTATATACTCCTTTTTCTGTTCCACCAACCGAAGAAAAATCTGATTTGGAAAGGAGTATGGAAGAGTCCCTACAACAAGTTTAAAATTTGCTCAATTCACAATCCTTCCCACATCAAACTCCACATCCTCCTTTTCTAGAGCATCTAATTGAAGAAGAATTTGAGCTAGTAAAGCGTTTGGAAGTCTTTTGTGAAAGAATGCAAAAAATGTTGGAGTCATCATCTCAACCAAAATTTCAAGAGTCCTACTCATCTTTTCCAGTCTTACCGATTCAAAATGAACAACCATCAATACTGGACTTGAGGATGGAACCCTTGCGTGAGTCCGATCAAAATCCGATGGACACACAAATTCACCACAATTTTCAAAATCAACTTCCATATTCATTTTTCAAGAACCAAATGCAAAGAGTATGGAAGACATGATTCCGAATCTAAATTCTGTTACACAGCCTATCAGTAGATTAGACTCACTTATGAGCGAATTGATCAATGAGAGCGAGGAAAGTCTTTCTTGTTAACCTTTGACCGATCCTTATATCTCTAACTCTATTGATTGGACCCATGAATCATGTCATTTTGAAAATCTAGATTCAATTTCAGAACATACATTTGAACTTGATCACACTCCAAGTTATGAAAATCACCTGGACATTCTGGCAAGTTATCCCTTTCCTGAAATGAAACCGAACATGAATGTGATCCTGAACCTCATGTTAGTAATTCATTTCACTTTTTGATTCAATAATGACTCCGGTATCTTTACCAGATTTTTTCTCTATTCCGGAGTCAACATTGAATCCTGTACCAGTACACCGTGAAATGGAATCACCAATCTCTTATGATCACACTTCATTCATGGGAAAAGTGTGTGAACATCAATTCTTTAGTTTGAACCCTATTTTTGAACCAATTTCGACTCTCATTGTGGACTCTCGACTTGATCTGAGTCAAATTTTCGAGTCGGTGTCAGTTTTTACTCCTGTTCCATTTGAGTCCAAATCAATCATCTCCCAAAATCACACATCATTGCTGGACAAGACTGTTGACGAAAATGACTCAGTAATTATTTTTGAAAAATTGAAAATTAGATGGGGATAAATATTTAAATAGGACCATTCATTCAATCATTCTTTTATTGGGTCATATTAGAGAGATCATTGGTGGATTTCTTCAAGATCCACATTATCCTGATTGGATAGCAACGCTTGGCCCAATCAGACCACCACCGGAGCCACCACCATGAGGTAATTTTTCTTCCCTTTTCATTTGTTTCATGTATATACATATTCACGATGCATTGAGGATAATGCATGAGATAAGTATGGGGGGTTTACTAACATAGTTAGTTTTACATTTTCTTTCTTTTACACTTCTTTTTAATTTAAAAAATAAATAAATAAATTTAAAAACTCTTTTCTTTTCTTTTTTACAAAACTTTTTGAATTAAGAGAAATAGTTTTGATCCATTTTTAAGAAAATTAAGATTATCTTAGGAATTAGGAAGACCTAAAATTATGAAATTTTAAACTAAGTCAAAATAATAGATCTTGTTTAAATTTTAGGATAAGAAAGTAAGATTAAAAGATAATTTGATCTTGAATTTTTTTGCCTTAGATTTATGCACTTCATACTTGCACAATTTTTAGGATTGAAATAAAGACTGAAAATGTCATACAAAATATATTAAAAAAATTTGACGATAATAAAAACTACTTATTGAAGTTGGGTAATTATGCCTCAGGAAGCATGATTATTCATACCTAAAATGGTGGACAAAATAAATAATTCTCTTTAGTTTTGTGGCCTTATTTACTCGAGTCCTTAAGTCCGAGGGATGTTTTCTCATCTGGTGCCCTAAGATCATCTGGTTTGAGAGTCACCGGCTAAAGGCTCACTTCCTTGGTAAATAAGAAAGTTTAAGAAAACTAAGGGAAGAAAAAATATATATATATAATATGTATAATAATATAAATAAATGGCATGAAAGTTTGAGTCAATTTCTCAAAAATCATCACAGTCCACAAAGTGCATATTTTTCTAAGAGTTTTATGAAATGTCAAAGAATCAATTCAATTTTAAATTATTACATTTAATTTATAACAAGATTTTTTTTGCATTTCGACTTAGTTTAAGGAAGAATAATTTCTGGTTAACCTCTGACCTTGGATCACTTATATTTTCACAAAAATACTTCAACACTTTTCTCTATTCTCAAATTGCGTTTTCAAAAATACTAACATTTGATTTCTTTCTTTATGGATTTTGTGGGTGTAATCCGCTGAAATCTCTCAGGAGACAAAACTCCTCCTCTAGGAAAAACCTAGAGGTTTAACGGCTTGTTGCACATGCTCAGTGCAATCGCGTCACCTACGAAAGTGGTGTAATAATTTTCTTATTTTTGATTTGCTCGGGACGAGCAAAAAGATAAGTGTGGGGTGTGATTAGTCTCTAAAAATTGCATATTTCATATCACATCTTCACATTTATTTAATATTAAATTCTGCTAATAACACCTCTCTTGCATGTTTATACGTCCACCGTGTACAATGATGAAGAAGACCCTAAATCGCCATTTAATGGGTGATTAAAATCCTATATCATAGGCATTGACGTAGAAGACCTGATTCGTCAAAATCAGGGACACAAAATCAAAAATCGAGAGCAGAAGCCGATAGGTGACAGACAGGACAGCGTGCGGTTTAAAGCGCCGCGCGCGCTTCCCTAGGGAGGCCGCATTTCTGCGGCCTAGAAGGGCTGGCCGCCGCTAGGCCCTGGCTTCTAGCCAGCTGTTGCCAGTCTGGCTTCCCCTTCCCTGGTGGCTATAAATACCCCCCCTGGGTTCTGGAGTTGGAAAATATGCAGAGTTTAGGGTAGTTTTCATTTCCATTTTGTAGTTTAGGGTAATTTAGATTAGTATTCTTCTTCCTCCTCCATTGTATTTTCCATTTTGTTTTAGATCCTGTAATAGGAGAGAGAGTGATACATGAGTGGAATGCAAGAGTGCTTATAATAGAAGGTGACAAGCTATGAAAAGTGCTCTCTTTACCTCTCTTCATTTTCTATCTAACTCCTTTTATATGTTTAGTTAATCTTTTCTCTCATGGCAACTAACTACTAACCACTAACTAGTCTAGCTTCTTATTTGATAATCCGTATGAATCTAATAGCCTCTACTTGGCCTTGCTCTTGCAAGAGCCATTGATGGCTCATAATGATGGATCTAACACTTAACTTCCTAACTCTCTAACAAGCTAACATTACTTTACTCCATGCTTACTTTTAGTTTTGATAATTTAAGTGTAGCTTGAACTTGTTTTGTTGAGTTTGGATGTGATGAGTTACATATAGGCATGCTTTGTAAAGCTCTTGAACCAAGGACTAGTGATGGCCAATGATACATGTGAGGCAACTATCACTAAGAGGTTAGCGTGTTGGTGGAGTCATTAGTAGTTAGTAGCCGTGAGTTTTCTTTCTTTTTCACTTTATTTTAGATATAAAAACAAAACTACAAAAATCATTCTTTTCTATGTTTCCCACTTCTTTGTGTTTCACCGTATTTCTCTTTTCATTCTTTATTTTTTTTCTTTTCATTCTTTAAAACTTTGAAGAACTGTTAACATACACGTGAACATACCGTGTAAGTTTCTATTGCCTCCTGTCCTTGTGGATTTGACTCGTTTTAGCCTCTATGCTATAACGGAAGTATCAAGGAAGCAAAAGCACACATTTTAAATATCAATTTCAAAACATACACTTTTTGTGCGCAGTTTTCCCCCGATCAGTCGCGTCCTGAAGTCCGCATCCTTTCCCAAACTCGAAGGTCGCGTCCCCTTTGTCAAATTAAAGAACGCAGGGTTGCAGTGATCCAAAGCCGCGTCCTCTCAAAAAGCCTGAGCCGCGTTCTCTCAATGAATCAGAGCTGTGTCTCCATTACAAAGGAGAGTCGCGTCATAATCACAAACTCAGTGCAGCTTGAGTTTATTTTCTATCATTCATGGCTGCGTCTCAACAAAATTGACTAAGGACTGCATTTTCACAATAGTCAAGGGTTGCAACTATGAAAGCTGAGTTCATCCAAGTGACAAAGAGTCCATCTAATTCTCAAAGGCAAAGAAGAAATGAAGATGAGGCAAAAATTTGATAACTTTCAACACTCTCTTATTTGACACGTGGAGTATTATGAAAAATGGGAAAATACAAAAGCAGAAGAAGGCTAATAATCCTACTCCGCCAAAGAATGGATCCGTTCTCGGAGACGCTGCATCTCCTACTGGCGTGCCTTCTCTACTTCCATCAAATCTTGAACCCGTAACTCTTTCTCTGATAAGAATCTCCTCATAGCTAGCTGTGTCTGAAGAGACTCCAACCTGGAGGAATGAGTAGCAAGATTTCTTGGAACAGCTTCTTGGCAGCCTCCAGCTCTTCCAGCCTTTTTCTGGAAACAACAAGCTTCTGCTCGTTAACTTGAATCAAAGCTTGAGCCTTTGCAATAGTTGCCCGAGCAATGGCAATGACTTGCTCCACACTGTTGATTCCCTCGAATCGTCAACCAACCTTTGGTAGTCGGCTTGGAAGTTATGGAGATGACGGGCCTCCTTCAGTCATTTGCTTCTCCATCTCTTTTCGATCGTATTCTTGAGCGGCGAGGAACTTACTCAACATCAACCAAGCCTCGTCCATCGAGCTAGCCTTTTTCAGGGTCTTTAGTTCCCTCAGGCATATCCCCAGCTATTCAACCAGCATCAGATACGCCCTAGATTGCTAAGGGTTTCCAGTGTGACGGATGTTTTCGATTTGATTCTCAAGAAGCAACCGAGCAAACTCGAAGGAACTTTCCCCAGAAAGGACCAACTCAACGCAGGACTTCATAGAGGCGAAAAATTGTTGCACTATTTGATGCGTGCTAATTCTTCCATGATATCGGTGGCTGGAGATGACCCTAGTACACTCCCGAATCCCCTTTCTATGATAGGACGAGTAATATCCACAAAGATGGGAGCCGACACAATTTGGGCAGGGATAAGGCCGACAATAGCCTCTTCTGATACTGCGGCTGTGGCCAACACCTCCAAAACGGTTGTTGTGGTAGCCTCCACAGCAACAGGGGCAGCAACAAACTACATAGCACTGGGTTCACTGGCTGAAGTTTGAACTGCGTCGTCCTCTGCGCCAATGCTCGGCACGGGATCCTCTACCTGAGCTACCCCAGTACTCTCTGCAACCATAACATTAGTGTCAGTGGTAACAATGAAAAAGAGAGTACTAAACACGTATTTATTCTCTTACCAAGTTGAGGATCTGAAGATGGCAAGTTTCTAGACAAGCCACTTGGGGATGAGGGTTCCCCGGTCTCAGTGGATACACCCTCATGAGGCACCCTGGTAGTAGGAACTTCGAGACCCTCCCGCTGGGCCAGCTCCTGAATCATTTTTTCAATGTGAGAAGAAGTTGTGGCTTCGCTACCAGTGGCCACCCCTGTAGAAGAAATTCAAAGGAAACGTTAAAACACTTTCCAACCTGATAGAGAAACAATTAAGGAAGATAAAAGAAATACCCTCAGCAGTAGCAATCTCTCCTGTCGGCGGAACCATCACAGGGACATACACCTGCATCTCTTCCTCTGATATATATGAGAACTTGCTGGTATCAGGAAGAGCGGGTTCATCGTCGAAGTCGACTTCCTTGCCGGAATAATATTCGTGCTCCTCAGACGATGAAGATGACAATTGGACCCAAGAGGTCTCAACGATCAAGGCTTTACCACTAAGAACCCTGGTAGTAGGGCTGGGCTCAACAACCCGCGAGGTAGGCATCAACACGCTGGGAGACCCATGTTGTTGCACCTCCGCCCT
The DNA here is from genome assembly GCA_038442645.1 of Agave tequilana. NCBI lineage: Eukaryota > Viridiplantae > Streptophyta > Magnoliopsida > Asparagales > Asparagaceae > Agave > Agave tequilana. The sequence goes on along the minus strand of JAVJIF010034869.1, from coordinate 44,677 downwards.
TCTCTCATGGGTCGAAGAAGTTTCAGGCCGAGTTGAAACTCCTAGAATCTCAACTTCAAGCCCTTCCACTACCTTTTCAGGCCTTCAGCTCCTTCGGCCATGGTGGATTCGCCTGCAGGCTCTCCCTCTGCCAAGATCGCAGGGCCCTACTACGCAAACCTCGAGAGCGAAGATTTCGGACTGCCTCCTCCTCCTCTTCTTCTTCTTCCTCCTCCTGCTTCTCAGCACTAGGAGGGATTACTTCAGGCATCTGGGTTGAAGCTTTAGCCTTAGACCCTTCCTTAGCCTTCTTTGGGCTGGGCTCATTCTGAGAAGTTGAGGCATAGGGACGTTTAGACACGACTTGTCGAGCCCTCCGGACAGGGTGCTCCTCCACAGCTCCCGTACCAGATTCCAACACCAAGGCTGCTCCAGTCCTACCAGTCTCCCTCCTCACCTCCCTTTTTGTTTCCCTCTTGTTGGAACCTATTTCGATGAAGACGTTCGTGAAGATCAAATTCATTTGGAGCTCTACACATGACGAATCAAGAGTCCGACATGATCAAGTTGTGCCAAGGAGAGTTGATAAAGTGTGGTTTGTAAAGTTGAAATAGAGTGTAAAAGCCTTGACACAAACCAACACTTCTTTGGTCCATTAGTCGACTTATACATAAGTCAAGTCGACTAATCCTTGATATAGTCGACTAACCAGAAACCCAAGTCGACTAATCCTGTGTCCAGAAATTGACCCAACTCTCTGTTTGATCAATTAGTCGACCGACAGTAAACCAAGTCGACTAATTCATTTTTCTAGTCGACTTATAGAAATCCCCTAGTCGACTAATCCCTTGTCAAGTCGACTATAAAGTAGTTGCAGTCGACTTGAAGTAGTTATTCTGAAACTGTTCTTCTAACGGCCACTGACCTAGTCGACTACTAGCTAAACATAGTCGACTAATAGAAGCAATTTTGCCTAGGTTAGTCGACTAACTCCATGGGCAAGTCGACTAATAGGCAGTTCTGACTGTTGGACAGTTTTCATTATCTGGTCTTTTGTGCAACTGTTTTCAATGTTCCTTTGATTCAAAATGCACCTGTAACTACCCTAACTTACCCTAGTCTTCAGCTATATAAGGGGTAGTTAGTCCAAAGGCCATTTACCAAGAGTTTTTCTCAGTTTTCCAAAAAGCCAAAATCTGCAAATCTAAAAAACTGTTTTCTAACTTCAGTCTTCACCAAAAGCCAATTCCATTTGTAAAGTCCTCTGAAGTTTGTCTCCTATACTAGACCTTGTCCACATACACATCTGTACCAAGGCTTATAGGATAAAAGAGTTGTAATTCTCAAAGTGTTCATTGTACACGGGAGGCTTCTTGGTTGAAGAGGCAAGTTGTACAAGGTGACCATTGTACACGGGAGGCTTCTTGGTTGAAGAGGCAGTTGTACAAAGGTAAAAGGTGTTCTCTTGGTGGAAGAGAAGGTGTACACATTTGGAGAAGGGGATTCGACAAGTGGTGTACATGTTGTATTGATTTTGGGTGGCAAGGTCAAGGTTAAAGGAAAATCTCAAGCGGGTGGCTTGGGGACTGGATGTAGGTCACAAGGACTGAACCAGGATAAATCTCTTTGTTTGCGTTTGTCAATTTCTGAGATTTGTTTTCCTTTACATGCAAGTTATTTATTTTGTTTATTTACTTAACGCTAATCCTTCTTGTCTAGTATTTGTGTTGACTTGAATTATTTCAGATCTATAGTTGCCTACAAGAGATAATTCCGCAATTAGTCCTTATCTCAACGATCCAACAATTGGTATTAGAGCAAGGGAGAGCCAAGTTCATCAACAGGTAACAACCATACCAATTCCTACATTTGGGCGGATACAAGTCAACAACAAGGATGGCAACGGAGTTCTCATCATCCCAATTCAAAGAAGGACATTCTACACAACGTCCACCGCTATTTGACGGAACCAACTACAACTATTGGAAGTGTAGAATGAAGATATACTTGCAGTCACTCAACTACGACCTTTGGAACATCGTAGAAGCATCATACACCAAGCCTACAACCAACTACAACGCTTGGAGTGAAGATCAAAAAAAGAACGCGAACCTTGACGCAAAAGCGATGAATGCTCTATTCTGTGCCCTAACCAAAGAAGAGTTCAACCGTGTTTCAACAGCAACTTCTGCACATCAAATATGGCATACTCTTCAGGTAACACACGAAGGCACTAATAAAGTTAAGGAATCTAAAATATCTGTTCTTATCCACAGGTTTGAGTTATTCAAAATGGAGGAGAATGAAACCATATCCGAGATGGTTACAAGATTCACCGACATTACCAATACATTAGCATCCCTTGGAAAGGACTACACCCAAGTTGAAAGAGTTCGAAAGATCCTTCGTGCACTCACACCAGAATGGGAGAAGAAGACAACCGCCATTGAAGAGGCGAATGATCTCTCAACTATGACATTAGAAAACCTAATCGGTAATCTAATGGCATATGAAGTGCAGTTAGAAGAAAGGAAGAAGGACGAACGACAACACCGTTCAAAGAAGAAAGAACTCGCCTTTCATGCATCTTCCGACACGGACAATGATGACGAAGAGGAGATGGAAATGCTCTCAAAGAAGTTCAGGAAATTTCTTAAGCAAGGTAAATTCAAGTGTTTTAATTGTGATAAACCAGGACATATGAAGATGGATTGCCCTTTGCTCAAGAAGAAAGATAAGTACAAGAGTAAGAAGTTCAGAAAGAAGAAGAACTACGAAGCATCTTCAGAATATAGTGATTCCTCATCTTCTGATGAAGAAGAATCCACTGAACATGTTAACTTATGTTACATGGCCATAGAAGATGAAGAGGTATCGTTTTCTGAACTCTCTGATGCATTTAATGAGTTATTTATGAATCTGAAAAATGAAAAACTGAAAAACAGATTTTTGTTAAAAGAAAATGAGAAACTTTTACAGGAAAATTCTGTTTATGCATTACAATGTTCTTCTATAAATTCTCAACAAGATGAAACTGAAAATGTCATATCATTCTTGAAAACTGAAAATGAGAAGTTTATAAAAGAAAACATTTTTCTGAAAATGGAAACTAAGTCTTTGAATGATAGAATTTCTATATTAGATAAAGACATGTTAGTTTTCAAAAAGAAATATGAAGATCTTATGCAAAATGTGACTAAGTTTAATAAAGGAAAAGAAAAATTAAATGATCTATTATCTTTTCAGAATTTGTCACATGATAATCATGGTATTGGTTTTATTGCAAAATCATCATGTTATAATCATCCATATAGTTATTTTGTAAAAAGTAAGACTAAGAAAAGTAAGTTTATATGGATTCCAAAGAACTTAAATGTTTATGATAAAAATACATATATTGCTTCATACATGCATGATATATGTGATTCTTGCAATTATGTATATACTAACAGATGGAAACCAAATTCTAAATGGATTTGGAGTCCTAAAGGTTAGATATGATCTTTTATATTTGGTACCAACTAACGTTTATCTTGCAGGTACCATATAAAAAATTTTTGATAAAGATCAACTATGTATATATGTACTAATATATTTGTTGCAGGGGGAGAACAAAGTATTTCTCTATTTGTTATAACCCAATTTCTGCAGGGGGAGAAAAATATAATATATTTTCTGCAGGGGGAGGACTTGTGCACACAAAGCGTCGTCATCAAAAAGGGGAGAATGTTGGAACCTATTTCGATGAAGACGTTCGTGAAGATCAAATTCATTTGGAGCTCTACACATGACGAATCAAGAGTCCGACATGATCAAGCTGTGCCAAGGAGTATAAGAAGTATTCATTCCTCGTTTGCATCTCTTGGAACCCAACTTGGATTGATAAAATACCTTAATACCCCTAATATAAGAAGTATTCATTCCAAAGTCAGGCACTTTGTTAGCGAGGAAGTACCATGTGCAGAAACCAAGGCTTGTATAACTGTTCGGCTTCCTGTGAGATAGACAGAAAATAGCCCTTGTCCCCTCAGCTACACTGTAATACCACGTCGGGCACCTTCAAATAGGTTACAATTGAAGCAGAGTCTAGTGTTGGGGTTACCAACATATAGCTGATCGTAACCAAACTGCCTAGCAAAGAGACTTGACATGTAGGGCTCGATCGTACATGAATCACCTTGCTGGAAGACCAGATAGCCAGGCCGAATATTGATGAGCCACCAAAAGACTCCAGACGGTAGCCGTGTGAAATCATCTGGTCCTACAAGGTCGGCAAACTTATCCCCATAGGATGCACCAGAATCTAAGGGAAGCATCGCATCAAGCTGATAATTTGAGCTGGTGAGAATAGTTTTTTAGACATAGTATATATAGTATTGTGACCAACTCAAGTTCTTCAGCCTCTGAACAAAAGGGACGAAGCCTTCTAAGAGAGACACTGTCCTCTTCAATGATGGACAGTGCATGACGTACCAGGCCATCAGGTACATGTACGGAAGTTCGACTCTGGGATTGGGAGTCTTCACTTCTGGCCTCCCCTCTGAATCCATTACTGGCCTGCCCTGGGAGTTTACAATAGCCTCCACTTGGCACAAACTTTTGGTCAACACCCGCAAGCCACTTTGGATGCCTGCCACCATCGCCTGAAGAAGGGAGATTGACTTCCCATGTGCTAGCAAGACCGCTGGGTACACCACATCGGCGATAATCACTTCATTCGGCAGCATTGGCACTACACAACGCTTCAACCACAACATGAGGAAGCCCGCCAGTAGAGCCAGGTCAGATTTGGGAATCCGGGCCTGATAATGAAAACTTTCAAAGACCGTATCGGGCTTGAAAGTATCCTCGTTCGACTCGGTCATATACGAGCTTGTGGAGGCACTGATCCTCTCTACAATTTCTTCATCAGTGCAAGGGCCAGAATAGTCACTGGGTTAGACTTTTCATTTATGTTATTGAACAGGTAGCTTTCCCAAGACATCTATTTAATGCCCCTATTCCTCCAGACGGATATTTGCCCGCAGATATGGAAGTGGCATAATACTTCCCATAAGTCTCATACACCTGAGGATCCTCTCTCTTCAATAGGTGAAGCTCCTCAGTAGTCGGGACGTACTCCTCATATGGAACATCTCCAATCACTAGCCCCGAGACTTCATACATCTCATGAAGAGCGAGTCCCATCTCTCCAACCGGAGTAAAAAATGTGCATGTCAGATGATTGTAATGCTCCAAGACGCCATAAAAAGGGTGGGAGCTATGCGGGAGGCCATATTGCATGGCCCTAACGAATGGTATAATCCCACCTGCTTCAGAAATCCCCGAGCTCAGTGAGAACAAATCCAACCATCCTACCCTACCATGACTTGTCGGTAGAGTGGACCCACCCGAGCGGAACGAAAGTCAGTGGGAAAATTACCCCTCACCTTCAGGAATTGATTAATGAAGGTGGTGGCCAACTGAGGGGTTTCTCTTTTCGGATACTTGGCCCTGACCAATCTGGGATATAAACTGAATACATCTTTCCCGTGGCCAGCAGGATATACTTTCTTTGCACCCAATTTGCCGAGGGACACGCCGGAGATAGATTGAGAAAGGTCACATTCCATTGCACGGTGTACCGACGTGTGCTGAAGATAGGCTAAGGGTACATCCTCTCCATGTTGGGAAGAAAAAATCTCCTGTCCCCTATCTGACAGAGCCACTTATAGTCTTCATCATGCAAAACCCTATCTTCTTCAGTGATAACGTCACCAAAGAAGAAGTCAGGTTTCTTCAGCGCAACACGGGTGTTGGACTCGAATAGCCCATTGGTCATGATCTCCCGAAAGGTTAGCATGCTAGGGTTGCTGAGCCTGTCCCAACGCTCTTTTGACTTTAGAGCAAACATAGGAGCAATCCTTTGGAGCACAAAAGTTTGATTCGGATCTGCGCCACCCACATCTCCAAGTGGCACTTCTTGAACAGAGGATTGGAGGAATATCGCACTACAAAGAGGACAACACATAGTCAGAAATCTAAATGAAATATGACTAAGTGTTGAAGCTAAGGTGCAGAGTTGAGTCTAGACGCGGAGGTCAGCGAAATCCGCGTCTAAACCTAAAGACGCGTGGCTCGCACGACGCCTGCATTTTAAACTCCACAACTTAGAAATTTTTCTAAGTGTTGGACCCAGACGCGAGATTCAGTGAAGCCCGTGTCCAACTTCAGAGACGCGAAGCTTACATCAAATCTGCGTCTGAACTCCCCCACTTAGGTGATTAAGACGGGAAAGGTGTTGTATTGTGGAGTATAATTTGCACACAAAATATATTCAATAAAAAGAGTGAAGGTTTAGAGTCAACCTTAGGTGCTTGATCACTCCACAAATGTATTCAAAAGATTAATGTACCCTTTCCTATCTCCGTTATAGCATAGGGCTATACCGAGTCGATTCTCAGGGAGAGCTCGCGATGGAAGCTTTACGATAGGTAGTGAAGATGTAAAACGAGAATTCTTCTTTGTCTTTAAAAGAATGAAGAATAAAATAATGAAAAAGAAATGAAAGAATGGATGGATATGTTCATGATGGAAAATGTAAAAGAAATCATAAAGGAGATTTGGTATTAACACTAAAAGAAAAGAAAACTTTAGAAAACTTGAATGGAAGAAAACCATGACTAGCTAACCTTACTACCTTGCTAAAACTTACTAAACTCCGTGATAGTGAATGCGTGCCTCATGTTGATTCATCTGCATGGATTTGTCTTGCATGTTGATCTAATTACTTTCCCACTTGGATGACGGGGGGTTTAACCCATCGGAGAAGAGAAGACCATCCAACTTGCAAGATTAAAGATAACAATCACCCATGAGTTAGTAGTTAGCAAGGTTACTGGTTAGCTAGTACATGTAGAAAAGTTAGCTACAAGCCATTACAAAATAAAAGCAAAGCATGAATTAAATTGCAAGAAAGTAAAGCAAGAAATAAAGAAAGCAAGTAAACTAGAAAATGCAAGAGTAGAGAGAAGAGAATGGATGAATCCTTGCTTCACAAGTTGTCACTCCTTGATGTACACAAGCTTTCTCTCTCTTACAAACTCTCTCTTTACAAAATTTCTAGGGAAGAAGAAGAGGGTCTAAAGAACTAAAACCTAGAGAAAAACCTACAAAAATTACAAGCATCTACTAATTTCTCCTCTCTTCTCCATTCTCTCTTTGCTCGCAGGCACTGGTCCAGTATTTATAGGCTCAGAGAGAAGCTTCGAGAGCCAGGTTGTTGGCACAAAATCCGGAGCTCCAACAAACTTACAACTGCCGCAATTTGGCGGCAAAATCCTCGATTTTGCGGCAAAATCTGGGCCGTTGAGCCCAGATTTTCTGGTACAGGTTTGTTGCGAGGTTGTTATCCACGTGGCCTTCTAGAATCTTGAGTTGTTACGTAGAATTCTCTGGATCCTGGATTCAAATTTGGGCTTTATCTTAGGCTTGGAATTATTCTCTTTAATTATTGCTAATTAAAGTGATTATTGGGCTTTCTCTCATTTCAGTTGTGGACCTATAAAAATATAGAGAAGATGAGTAAAAATCATATATTTATTTGCAATATGCATGGGGATTATGTGGTAAAATATGCAATATTGTGTATCAATCACACCCCCACACTTATTCTTTTGCTCGTCCCGAGCAAAACAAAGAAAAAGAAAAGAAAAACTATACTACAAATTTATTACACCACTTTCGCAGGTGACGCGATTGCACTGAGCGTGTGCAACAAGCCGTTAAACCTCTAGGTTACCCTAGAGGAGGAGTGTTGTCTCCTGAGGGTTTTCAGCGGATTACACCCACAAAATCCATAAAGAAAGAAGACAAATGTTAGTGTTTGAAAATGCATTTTGAAAGAAAGACATGTTTTCAAACTATTTTTGTAAAAATATAAGTGATCTAAGGTCATAAGTCCACCTATAATCATTCTTCCTTAAACTTAGTCTCTATGCAAGATCTTGTCTTCAATTAAGGTAAGAATTCAAAATTGGATTGAATATTTTATCCTTCATAAAACCTAGATAGTATGCACACCGTGATAGTGAAGATTTCTGGGATTTCAACTCCAACCATTAAGCCATTTATTTATATATATATTTTTTTCTTTTTCTGTTTTTTCTTCCCTTAGTTTAGGCTTTCTAGTTTACCCTTGTAGCGAGCCTATAACCGATGACTCCCAAACCAGACGGTCTTAGGGCACCAGATGAGAAAACATCCCTCGGGTTTAAGGTCTCAAGTAAACAAGGTCATAAAACTAAAGGGGATTATTTATTTCCTTTACCACCGTTAGGCGTGAATAATCATGCTTCTTAAGGCATAATTATCCAGCTTAATAAGTGATGTTTTATTTACATATATTTGTAACGCCCCGATCCTGCGGGTACGGAGACGTTACTACAACGTATATACGCAGGTCAGAAATACCCTCACATATATACGCTAAGCATTAGTACATGCAAGAATCAGAGTACGGAAGCAAATGGTGCATTATACATTCCAACTTATGAGTACAATTACAAAGTTATCACCAGAGGTGATCCAATATTACATGAATATTACATCACAGGTATGCGCAATTGCGAGATACAACGAGGTGTACAAGAATGAACAGCAAAAAGGGCACTCACGAGTTTACAAAAAGAAAACTCGAGAGGTACACAGGGGGGCCGGAAGGATAGAGCTTCAGATGGTCTGCTGGAGATCCACGCTACCGCTGCGCCATTTTGATCAGCAACTGGAAGAATCCACACGCTCCAAGCTCCATGACCTGGACATGAGGATCCAGGGGAGTCAAATGAAACTCCCGAGGCGAGTGGTGATGCAAAAGCCAGATGGCGAGCAAAGGTAAGTATATGTAAAGCGATAAACCAAATAAAGCCGAGGACGAGCAAATCTGATTGTATGGTTTCAGATCACGGCTCCATAAGACTAGTACGTCGAAGGAATAATCCAAACAAGGAAACCCTCATCTATATACCTTTATCTCATGTCATCATAATCCAAGCACATACAACCCGACTGTACTCAGGGTATGATAAGAAAATGAACAGGAGGCAGGTGGATACAAGGGATAAAGTAGAGCATGAGCGATTAATACTATAATACTCATAAAGCCGAAAATCCGAAGTAAAATCCCGGACAAGCAAATATGGTAAGGCATATCACAGATTCATAGCCGTTTAAGTTGCAGGCTTTAGTATGCGTCCCATTCCACATACCTCTACTTACAACTTAAAGAGCAGGTTATTATCTTGACGCTTTATTATTACTCGTCTTACCCTGATGTCTAGATATGTGAACTAGCGTCCCAGCACACATATATCCACATCCGAGTAAAGCAAGGTTGTTATTGGAAACCAGCGGGGGTATCAACGAACTATGTTTACAGTGGGTCCCGTACATACCCGGGACCACGGCCCAGGATTGTTCCGTTGCTTGGTGGACGGAACCTGCCGCAAGGCGATCAGGAGGGTCTTATAGGATGCCCTTATCAAGATGGTACCAAGAAGGAGGGAGCCAGCACTCCCCTCGGTCACCTGGAGGCCCACAGGTCAGACCGGAAGTTTTAGTTGCACAACATGCCTAATACCACTGTAAACACGAACACATATTGATAGCCGCAAGTTTTCCCCGACCCGATGCAAGTTGTTCCTTTTATGAATTATTAGATGATTATCAGATTCCGGGAATGAGCAAGAGCAAGTCAGGAATATCAGGAGTACTGTACGTACTATAATGTATCACATGTGTATCAGGAGTACATTTTGTACTATCAAGATGTCAGGTCATCATTCCCGTTATCGTGATAATCATAAGAGTCAAGTATATCATGCTGGGTGTCAAGTGATAGCATGACAAGAGGATGATATTAGACAGGTAACCAGTCATGTCAAGCGATTGATATTAGTCCGGTGGCAAGTCATGTCATAACAAGAGGTCTTGCCAAGTAGTAGCATGTCCGATGTTAGGTGATAACAAATCAGTTATCAGGTGATATACATGTGTTAAACAGTAGCATGTAGAGGACAGGTATGAAGTAATGACATGTGGTAGAATAGTAGCTGAGCACAACCAAGCGGAGCTGAGCAAGCTGGAAGTACAGACAGCAAACAGTATTTAACACTGGAGCGTCTGGCGAGGTTACCGGGACGACTCGGCTGAAGTGCGAGCGGTAAATCCGGCAACAACTCGCCTAGACGAATTTAGTGGTAAAGTGCTGAACGCTGATCATGATAACCAGGCGGAGCTGAACAAGCTGGAGGCACAGGCAGCGAACAGAGTTTAGACACTAATGCGCTCTGCGAGGTTACTGGGATACTCGGATCAAGATACGAGTAGAAAATCCGGCAGCAACTCGCTTAAACGAATTTAGTGAATAAAGCACTGAGCGCTAAGCATGCTCACCAGACGGAGCTGAGAAACCTGACGGTCCCAATCACGTCCCTTTCGAGATAGTGAGTGACTGGAGGCTGAAGGGTCCAGAGAAACCTGACGGTCCCAATCACGTCTCTTTCGAGATAGTGAGTGACCGGAGGCTGAAGGGTCCAGAGAAACCTGACGGTCCCAATCACGTCTCTTTCGAGATAGTGAGTGACCGGAGGCTGAAGGGTCGGCCACGCATAGTATAAAGCAGTAAAATACATCACAGGCATGGTATGTGTACAAGAATGAAACTACCCTAATACAAGCATTCGTCACAGAGCAATACATGTCCAGCCATTGGCACTCGGCCATACACAGATACAGGGACTCAGCCCAATACAAAATACATGTAAACATGGAATAAAATACATGTCGACCCGACGAAGCGGGGAAACCCAAATGGAGGTGAGAGCGAGGACACTCGCCTAAATCACCGGAAAGCTGAAAACTCTGAATCTATGGAACTCGCGCACGCGCCATAGAATAATATAATTATGAGGAGAGAGAAAGTGAAGAGGAGAGAGAAAGAGTTAGCGAGAGAAACTTAGAGAGAGAAAGGGACACAGGGAGACGCGGGCTTATGAGAGTGAGACGCGGGGGTCGCAGACGTGGGAGTCGCGTCGCGGGAATAGCAGACGCGGCAATCCCAGACGCGGGAGTCGCGTCGCAGGAATCACAAACGCGGGAGTCGCGTTGCGTAAGAGCCACAAACACGGGGTTCGAGACCCGCGTTCAAATCAGGACGCGAGGAGAACGCAGACGCGGTCGTGGGTCCGCGTCGCGTTAGAACGAGGAGAACACAGACGCGGGTATTATCTCCGCGTCGTGTTAACATGAGAGGGACACAAATGCGGACGTGGTCTCCGCGTTGTGCCGATACAAAAATGCAGAGATCCGCGTCAAGGGATTGCCTGGACGCGGGGATGAGTTCCGCGTCAACAATACAACAGAGAGAGACGGGGAGTTAAGAAGGAGAGAGAGACAATACATGAGAGAGAAAGAGGGAGAGAGAGAGTGTTGGATCCAGGAGAGAGAGAGAGAGAGAATCAACAGGAGAGAGAGAGAGAGAATCAACAGGAGAGAGAGAGAGAGAGAAGGGGGGCGGTTGCCCCCCTCTCACAGCACAGCGCCCCCCTCTGGGGGTGGTTGGCCAGGCCGCCGGCCAGGCGGCGGCGCCGGACGGCGCCGGCCGCCGGCAAGGAGGGGAGTGGCGCAGGCCACTCCCCAGGAGAGGGAGGAAGAGGGGGCTGCTGCCCCCTCAACAGAGAAAGAGGGGGGCTTTGCCCCCCTCAGCACATGCACAGGGGCCCAGACGGGCCCCCTGGCCACCCACGGCCGGCGGCGCACCGCCGGCGGCGCCCCGAACTGGGGTGGCGCCGGCCACCCCAAGGAAAGAAGGAGGGAGCTGCTGCCCCCTCCACGGAAGCGCACAGGGGCCTGAGGCCCCCTGGCCGCGCCCAAGGCCGCCGGCGTCATGCCGGCGGCGGTCAGTCCCCGCCGGGATGCCGGAGGAGGAGGGGATCGCCGGCGATGATGGTGATGGCCGGATCTAAAGGGAGGAAGGAAAGGAAATGGAAAGAAAAGGAAAAGAAAGAAAGGAAAAGAAAATGAGAGAGGGAAAGAAGGTGGCCGGGGTTGGGATCTCCTCGCCGGCGTCGAGGTGGCCGGAGGCGCCGGCGGTGGTGGTGGCCGGTTGGGGGTCGGCCACAAATGGAGGAGAAGAAGAAGATAAAGAAGAAGGGAGAAAGAGAAAAAAAAAAAAGAAAAGGAAAAAGAGAAAGAGAGAGATTGATGGGAAAGGAAATAAATGAGAGAGGGGGGTGATGTCGCCCACGTGGAGGAGTGGGCTGCGGTTGGTGGGAGAAAAGAAAGGAAGGAAAGAAAGAAAAGAAAGATTGGAAAAATAATAATATTATAATATGGTCGCGAAGTATCGACTGTTCCAGAAAAATTCCCAAAATACCCGGAGGTAGAAAACGTCGTCCTGAGGAATAATATGAAATCAGTTTTCAGAAATAAAATCCCGTTTTCAAATTAAAGATCCGGAAGTCAACCGTCGATACCGGTCTACACCGTGTCGGCTGGATTTTGATAAATTCTGAAAAATCCCAGAAAATGTATTAAAGAAGAAAATATGATTTTAAGAAGTAAAGTGAAAGCGGAATTCAGAAATTCAACTCCGATTGTAAACTAAAAATCCTGGAATCAACCAGCGATACTGGCCGACACCCATTCTGGTGGAATTTTCATAAATTTATAAAATCCTCAGAAAAGGCATTTGGATGGGAAATGTGATTTTAAGAAATAATGTAAAAAGACTCTTCTTGGAATTCTAATCCGTTTGTAAATTAAAAATCCAAAAATCGGTCAGCGGCACTGGTCGACACCGGTTTTGAAGATTTTCATTTTAATTCAGAAAAATTCCAGAAAATCATATAAAATCTAAAATATTGGAAAATGATGTTTAAAACTGAAACCGGTCAAATCAGAATACCAGAATGACCAAATCGAGTAGTACCCTAGGATCGGGTCCTCGGTTCAGACTAGGGCTGACTCCGAGTCCGAGAATCCGGATCCAAGACAAAACAATCATATAAAGAATTCATAATACAAAACAAATACAGGAAGTAAATCAGAAAATATGATCGAAAAATCTGAATACGCAACTAAGTACGTATTCTGGGAGCGGGGTGTTACAATCCATCCACCTTACAAAAAATTGCGTCCTCGCAATTTCGATAAGGGGTAAATTGAACACAAAGAGGACAAGGGTGGAATTTATACCAATTAAGATATGAAATACTTTAGGTAGGGCTCTCAAGTTGGCTGAATAACAATCGGGATATAGATAACTTCTGTACTTCCGACTGCATAAATCTTCGAACAATGCCGAATAATACTGACTGATAACACAGCTTTGCAATAGAATTCCCGCTGTACTGCATACCCAATGTCGCTCCAAGAATGAGCCAGAATAAAGAAAACCCCTGATAGTCCTGAGCATAATAAAGAAGACCGATAATTGAGAATTCCAAATACCAGGCATCAATCACTCTGAAAGATATGGCCGAGAATAAAGAATACCCGTAGAGAATCCCAACTACTGACTTCTGGGAGATAACCCGATCAGGATCAATCCAGAGAATACCGAGCTTCATAGAGTTGGCCGAAGAGACCACATAATAGCTTCATTTAGAACCAGCCGCTACCTCTCTAGTCTATTCATATCTTAAGTTGGTATAAAGGCTTCGAAAAACCAAAACAGGGTAAAGATGGAAGGGGTTAGGAATCAAAGGAAAGATGATCAAGAATGAATAGATAACTCTGTACTTGTAGTTGGAGTGTATAACCAGGACTCATGCATTCCAGTTGCAAATTTCTTTACCATTAATTTGCCATCTGGACGTACTGAGGAGGTGAGAGCCTAAGCTCTGATACCAACCTGTAACGCCCCGATCCTGCGGGTACGGAGACGTTACTGCAACGTATATACGCAGGTCAGAAATACCCTCACGTATATACGCTAAGCATCAGTACATGCAAGAATCAGAGTACGGAAGCAAATGGTGCATTATACATTCCAACTTATGAGTACAATTACAAAGTTATCACCAGAGGTGATCCAATATTACATGAATATTACATCACAGGTATGCGCAATTGGAGATACAACGAGGTGTACAAGAATGAACAGCAAAAAGGGCACTCACGAGTTTACAAAAGGAAAAATCGAGAGGCACACAGGGGGGCCTGGAAGGATAGAGCTTCAGATGGTCTGCTGGAGATCCACGCTACCGCTGCGCCATTCTGATCAGCAACTGGAAGAATCCACACGCTCCAAGCTCCATGACCTGGACATGAGGATCCAGGGGAGTCAAATGAAACTCCCCAGGCGAGTGGTGATGCAAAAGCCAGATGGCGAGCAAGGGTAAGTATATGTAAAGCGATAAACCAAATAAAGCCGAGGACGAGCAAATCTGATTGTATGGTTTCAGATCACGGCTCCATAAGACTAGTACGTCGAAGGAATAATCCAAACAAGGAAACCCTCATCTATATACCTTTATCTCATGTCATCATAATCCAAGCACATACAACCCGACTGTACTCAGGGCATGATAAGAAAATGAACAGGAGGCAGGTGGATACAAGGGATAAAGTAGAGCATGAGCGATTAATACTATAATACTCATAAAGCCGAAAATCCGAAGTAAAATCCCGGACAAGCAAATATGGTAAGGCATATCACAGATTCATAGCCGTTTAAGTTGCAGGCTTTAGTATGCGTCCCATTCCACATACCTCTACTTACAACTTAAAGAGCAGGTTATTATCTTGACGCTTTATTATTACTCGTCTTACCCTGATGTCTAGATATGTGAACTAGCGTCCCAGCACACATATATCCACATCCGAGTAAAGCAAGGTTGTTATTGGAAACCAGCGGGGGTATCAACGAACTATGTTTACAGTGGGTCCCGTACATACCGGGACCACGGCCCAGGATTGTTCCGTTGCTTGGTGGACGGAACCTGCCGCAAGGCGATCAGGAGGGTCTTATAGGATGCCCTTATCAAGATGGTACCAAGAAGGAGGGAGCCAGCACTCCCCTCGGTCACCTGGAGGCCCACAGGTCAGACCGGAAGTTTTAGTTGCACAACATGCCTAATACCACTGTAAACACGAACACATATTGATAGTCGCAAGTTCCCCCCGACCCGATGCAAGTTGTTCCTTTTATGAATTATTAGATGATTATCAGATTCCGGGAATGAGCAAGAGTAAGTCAGGAATATCAGGAGTACTGTACGTACTATAATGTATCACATGTATATCAGGAGTACATTTTGTACTATCAAGATGTCAGGTCATCATTCCCGTTATCGTGATAATCATAAGAGTCAAGTATATCATGCTGGGTGTCAAGTGATAGCATGACAAGAGGATGATATTAGACAGGTAACCAGTCATGTCAAGCGATTGATATTAGTCCGGTGGCAAGTCATGTCATAACAAGAGGTCTTGCCAAGTAGTAGCATGTCCGATGTTAGGTGATAACAAATCAGTTGTCAGGTGATATACATGTGTTAAACAGTAGCATGTAGAGGACAGGTATGAAGTAATGACATGTGGTAGAATAGTAGCTGAGCACAACCAAGCGGAGCTGAGCAAGCTGGAAGTACAGACAGCAAACAGTATTTAACACTGGAGCGTCTGGCGAGGTTACCGGGACGACTCGGCTGAAGTGCGAGCGGTAAATCCGGCAGCAACTCGCCTAGACGAATCTAGTGGTAAAGTGCTGAACGCTGATCATGATAACCAGGCGGAGCTGAACAAGCTGGAGGCACAGGCAGCGAACAGAGTTTAGACACTAATGCGCTCTGCGAGGTTACCGGGATACTCGGATCAAGATACGAGTAGAAAATCCGGCAGCAACTCGCTTAAACGAATTTAGTGAATAAAGCACTGAGCGCTAAGCATGCTCACCAGACGGAGCTGAGAAACCTGACGGTCCCAATCACGTCCCTTTCGAGATAGTGAGTGACCGGAGGCTGAAGGGTCCAGAGAAACCTGACGGTCCCAATCACGTCTCTTTCGAGATAGTGAGTGACCGGAGGCTGAAGGGTCCAGAGAAACCTGACGGTCCCAATCACGTCTCTTTCGAGATAGTGAGTGACCGGAGGCTGAAGGGTCGGCCACGCATAGTATAAAGCAGTAAAATACATCACAGGCATGGTATGTGTACAAGAATGAAACTACCCTAATACAAGCATTCGTCACAGAGCAATACATGTCCAGCCATTGGCACTCGGCCATACACAGATACAGGGACAGCCCAATACAAAATACATGTAAACATGGAATAAAATACATGTCGACCTGACGAAGCGGGGAAACCCAAATGGAGGTGAGAGCGAGGACACTCGCCTAAATCACCGGAAAGCTGAAAACTCTGAATCCATGGAACTCGCGCACGCGCCATAAAATAATATAATTATGAGGAGAGAGAAAGTGAAGAGGAGAGAGAAAGAGTTAGCGAGAGAAACCTAGAGAGAGAAAGGGACACAGGGAGACGCGGGCTTATGAGAGTGAGACGCGGGGGTCGCAAACGCGGGAGTCGCGTCGCGGGAATAGCAGACGCGGCAATCCCAGACGCGGGAATCGCGTCGCAGGAATCACAAACGCGGGAGTCGCGTTGCGTAAGAGCCACAAACGCGGGGTTCAAGACCCGCGTTCAAATCAGGACGCGAGGAGAACGCAGACGCGGTCGTGGTCCGCGTCGCGTTAGAACGAGGAGAAC
This sequence comes from Agave tequilana, assembly GCA_038442645.1. Classification (NCBI taxonomy): domain Eukaryota; kingdom Viridiplantae; phylum Streptophyta; class Magnoliopsida; order Asparagales; family Asparagaceae; genus Agave; species Agave tequilana. Next base: position 27,948 of record JAVJIF010034869.1, on the reverse strand, counting down.
ACAGACGCGGGTATTATCTCCGCGTCGTGTTAACATGAGAGGGACACAAACGCGGACGTGGTCTCTGCGTTGTGCCGATACAAAAATGCAGAGATCCGCGTCAAGGGATTGCCTGGACGCGGGGATGAGTTCCGCGTCAACAATACAACAGAGAGAGACGGGGAGTTAAGAAGGAGAGAGAGACAATACATGAGAGAGAAAGAGAGGGAGAAAGAGAGTGTTGGATCCAGAGAGAGAGAGAGAGAGAGAGAATCAACAGGAGAGAGAGAGAAAGAGAGAATCAACAGGAGAGAGAGAGAGAGAGAGAGAAGGGGGGCGGTTGCCCCTCTCACAGCACAGCGCCCCCTCTGGGGGTGCTCGGCCAGGCCGCCGGCCGCCGGCAAGGAGGGGAGTGGCGCCGGCCACTCCCCAGGAGAGGGAGGAAGAGGGGGCTGCTGCCCCCTCAACAGAGAAAGAGGGGGGCTTTGCCCCCCTCAGCACATGTACAGGGGCCCAGGCGGGCCCCCTGGCCGCCCACGGCCGGCGGTGCGGCGGCGCCCCGAACTGGGGTGGCGCCGGCCACCCCAAGGAAAGAAGGAGGGAGCTGCTGCCCCCTCCACGGAAGCGCACAGGGGGCCTGAGGCCCCCTGGCCGCGCCCAAGGCCGCCGGCGTCATGCCGGCGGCGGTCAGTCCCCGCCGGGGATGCCGGAGGAGGAGGGGATCGCCGGCGATGATGGTGATGGCCGGATCTAAAGGGAGGAAGGAAAGGAAATGGAAAGAAAAGGAAAAGAAAGAAAGGAAAAGAAAATGAGAGAGGGAAAGAAGATGGCCGGGGTTGGGATCTCCTCGCCGGCGTCGAGGTGGCCGGAGGCGCCGGCGGTGGTGGTGGCCGGTTGGGGGTCGGCCACAAATGGAGGAGAAGAAGAAGATAAAGAAGAGAAGGGAGAAAGAGAAAAAAAAAGAAAAGGAAAAAGAGAAAGAGAGAGATTGATGGGAAAGAAAATAAATGAGAGAGGGGGTGGTGTCGCCCACGTGGAGGGAGTGGGCTGCGGTTGGTGGGAGAAAAGAAAGGAAGGAAAGAAAGAAAAGAAAGATTGGAAAAATAATAATATTATAATATGGTCGCGAAATATCGACTGTTCCAGAAAAATCCCCAAAAATACCCGGAGGTAGAAAACGTCGTCCTGAGGAATAATATGAAATCGGTTTTCAGAAATAAAATCCCGTTTTCAAATTAAGATCCGGAAGTCAACCGCCGATACCGGTCTACACCGGGTCGGCCGGATTTTGATAAATTCTGAAAAATCCCAAAAATGTATTAAAGAAGAAAATATGATTTTAAGAAGTAAAGTGAAAGCGGAATTCAGAAATTCAACTCCGATTGTAAACTAAAAATCCTGGAATCAACCAGCGATACTGGCCGACACCCATTCTGGTGGAATTTTTATAAATTCATAAAATCCTCAGAAAAGGTATTTGGATGGGAAATGTGATTTTAAGAAATAATGTAAAAAGACTCTTCTTGAAATTCTAATCCGTTTGTAAATTAAAAATCCGGGAATCGATCAGCGGCACTGGTCGACACCGGTTTTGAAGATTTTCATTTTAATTCAGGAAAATTTCAGAAAATCATATAAAATCTAAAATATTGGAAAACGATGTTTAAAACTGAAACCGGTCAAATCGGAATACCAGAATGACCAAATCGAGTAGTACCCTAGGATCGGGTCCTCGGTTCAGACTAGGGCTGACTCCGAGTCCGAGAATCCGGATCCAAGACAAAACAATCATATAAAGAATTCATAATACAAAACAAATACAGGAAGTAAATCGAAAAATACGATCGAAAAATCTGAATACGCAACTAAGTACGTATTCTGGGAGCGGGGTGTTACAATATTTTTTTCTCTTTTTTTTTTTATATATATTTTCATGGCATTTTGGTCTTTGTTTCCATCCCAAAAAATGTGTAAGTGTGAAGTGCATACTTATCTAAGGCAAAAAATTCAAGATAAGAATATCTCCCCAATTTTTCTTACTTAGCCTATAATTTCAAACAAGATCTATTATTTCAACTAGGTTTAAGATGTCATAATTAAGGCTTTCTTAATTTCTAAGATTCATCTTAATTTTCTTAAAAATAGATCAAAACTTTGTCTCTTATTTCAAAAAGTTTTTATTTTTTTATTTTTTATTTATTTCTAAAAGAAGTGTAAAAGAAAGAAGATCTAAAAACTCTAAGTTAGTACCCTCCCCCACACTTATTTCATGCATTGTCCTCAATGCATCATGATATATGTATGCATGAAACAAAATAGAGAGGGAAGGAAAAAATTACCTTAAGGTGGTGGTTCCGGTGGTGGTCTGATTGGTCCACGAAACATGGCCCAATCAACTTTGCTTTGGGTTTTGAGGAACCCACCAGAAATATCATGAATATGACCCACTAAAAAGATAAATCCATGAAGGATCTTTATTAAGTACTTGACCCCATCTAATTTCCATTTTCCATAATTAATTTCGGAGTCAAATTTGTCAACCACCTTGTCCCAGAATGGTGTATGAAATGACAGAACGGTTGACTTGGATTCAGGAAGGATAGGAACTAATACCGACTCAGGAAGGTGACTGAAGTCAAGTGAAGGTGCAGGAGTCGAAGTGAGTTCAGGAATTTGGTCCAAGTCAAGAAAATGAAGCTCAAGTCCACAATCATTTTCCAACAATGGGATGTGACCTACTATGGGTGATATCTCTTTACTTCCAATATTAAGAAATTCTAGCTCATCACCATACAATTCTTCGAAACTTAAGTCAACATCTTCCGATAGAATTGTACAATCAGTTTCAGAAGTAAAGAGATTGTGAGAATCTAGGTCACATTCCATATGTAGTTCAATACATGAAGAACTTGCCAATTTGTCAATGGGACTTTCAAAAGTATAGAATTGGCCAAGTTCAATATGATCCTCAAAGATGGGTGATTCAATTTCAAAATGAATTGGGACAGGATCCAATGTAGACTCCGGGAAAAGATTGAAGTCAAGTAAAGATACCGGAGTCATTATTGAATCAGGAAAAAGAATTGAATCACTAAGTTGGAGTTCAAGATCATATTCCTCATGTAGTTCAATTCCACAAAAATGTGAACTTGTCAATTTATCAATGGGACTTTCAAAAGTATGGAATTGGTCAAGTTCAATATGATCATCATAAATGATTGGTGATTCAATTTCACAATGGATAGGCACTGGATCCAAGACTGACTTGGGAAATGAAGTGAAATCACGTGAAGATACTGGAGTCATAATTGAATCAGGAAGAAAAACTGAATCATCAGGTGGAAGTTCAGGATCATAATCATGTTCATGTTCAATTTCAGGAAAAGGAAAACTTGCCAAAATGTCAATGGGGTCTGAAGTTTGGACAAGTTCAGATGAGTGTTCTGAAATTGAATCTAGATTTCCAAGACTACATGACTCATTGGTTTTAACAGAGTGGCTAGTGACACCAGATCTGGCCAAACGGTGAGAACGTAAAGATTCAACCATCATATCTATGTCACGATTCCTAGCATTTTGAGCATGAGTCATGTCTTCAAGCATCTTTCCATAATTGATGACTTCATTGTTTTGATGAAAAGATGAAGTGTTGTCTTGGAAGTCATAGTGAAATTGTGAGTCCATCAGATTTTGGGATTTGTGTTTGGACTCACGCATACTCATTTCCAAAATTGATGGTGTTTTATTTTGGACTGGTGGAATTGAGTATGTATCTTGAAAATATTGTGGACTAGGTGGATATGGTGGACAAGGAATTTGAAAATTTGACTCGGGGTACGTGAATTCCCAATGACTCGGTGAAGAGTTGAAATTATTATGGAAATTATAGTTATTAGATGGGGGGTATGGGTCATATTGATTCGGATAAGGCCAACCCGGTGTATTTAGTTGGTGCATATTATAAAACGCCGGGTTGGAATTATCCGAATAGAATGAAGTCTGTGTGAAATATGGATTATTATTAGGATGGAAAGAATTATTGAATGCCATATCACACAAAAAATCACAATCAAAAAGAAACAAACAAATAAACCAAAAAAAATTCTAACCTAAGTTAGGGTAGACTTATGACCTAGACGACTCCTAACTGATAGACTGTCCACGGGAGGTTTAGTGTAGACTTTGACCACAAGCTAATCAGTCAAGAAAGGTCAAGGTTGTTGGAAGGTTTTCCGTCAGAGACGTTCCTTAATTAAGTAACCAGCAACCTTCGGGCTTTCGGCCCTCAATCCCTTTCCTAGACACTGATTTTACAAGAGTCAATTTTCAACACTTTTCCCCCTTAGGATAATCTCCTAATTGAGTCCGAGATGTCCCTAGGGCAAACGTCTACTTTTTTATTAAATTAGGCTTGGGTTAGTGAGTGCTGGGATGGTGATTTTCGGGCTAAGAAAAGGGTGATAAAATCCCCACCTTATCTTATTTATGGGTTATGCCCTTAAAATTGGATTGTGCAAGTGTACAAGATATATAACTAGAATTCACTCAAAGCATGAAAAGCAAGCAAGAGATGATTCCTAGTCTACATGCAATGCAAAACGTACCTTGCCTCCAGCACTCTTCAACAGTAAAAGTAAATGAATTGAAAAGACACGTGCCTAGAATGCAAATGTCTAAACAATTTTTTACCGTTAACAACCAATTTTTTTACTGTTGACTTTATTAAGCAGGAATAGGGTGAAGCAGACAGGAATTTAAGTATTGCAGAAGATGTATTTTGCAGAGCTCAAGACCCTGCAGAAAAATCTTGAAATGTTCACTCTTCCTTGCCGCAATTCTGCGACAAATGCCATGAATCTGCGGCAATTCAGAGGGATCCTGGTCTCTGCTTTCTAGAGCAGAGGCCCAGGTCCACTTATATGATACTGCAATGCAAATTTTCCTGTTTCTTCAACCTGTAACCTGCAACAGAGAAGAAGATTCGTTTAGTTCTTCACTTTCAACCAAAAAAACCGTTGCTCTCCCCGGCAACGGCGCCAAAAATTTGATTAGGAAAGGAATATGCGCCAAATTCAGGATTATTATCCCCGGCAACGGCGCCAAAAATTGATTAAGACGGGAAAGGTGTTGTATTGTGGAGTATAATTTGCACACAAAATATATTCAATAAAAAAGAGTGAAGGTTTAGAGTCAACCTTAGGTGCTTGATCACTCCACAAATCTATTCAAAAGATTAATGTACCCTTTCCTATCTCCGTTATAGCATAGGGCTATACCGAGTCGATTCTCAGGGAGAGCTCGTGATGGAAGCTTTACGATAGGTAGTGAAGATGTAAAACGAGAATTCTTCTTTGTCTTTAAAAGATTGAAGAATAAAACAATGAAAAAGAAATGAAAGAATGGATGGATATGTTCATGATGGAAAATGTAAAAGAAATCATAAAGGAGATTTGGTATTAACACTAAAAGAAAAGAAAACTTTAGAAAACTTGAATGGAAGAAAATCATGACTAGCTAACCTTACTACCTTGCTAAAACTTACTAAACTCCGTGATAGTGAATGCGTGCCTCATGTTGATTCTTCTGCATGGATTTGTCTTGCGTGTTGATCTAATTACTTTCCCACTTGGATGACGGGGGGTTTAACCCATCAGAGAAGAGAAGACCATCCAACTTGCAAGATTAAAGATAACAATCACCCATGAGTTAGTAGTTAGCAAGGTTAGTGGTTAGCTAGTACATGTAGAAAAGTTAGCTACAAGCCATTACAAAATAAAAGCAAAGCATGAATTAAATTGCAAGAAAGCAAAGCAAGAAATAAAGAAAGCAAGTAAACTAGAAAATGCAAGAGTAGAGAGAAGAGAATGGATGAATCCTTGCTTCACAAGTTGTCACTCCTTGATGTACACAAGCTTTCTCTCTCTTACAAACTCTCTCTTTACAAAATTTCTAGGGAAGAAGAAGAGGGTCTAAAGAACTAAAACCTAGAGAAAAACCTACAAAAATTACAAGCATCTACTAATTTCTCCTCTCTTCTCCATTCTCTCTTTGCTCGCAGGCACTGGTCCAGTATTTATAGGCTCAGAGAGAAGCTTCGAGAGCCAGGTTGTTGGCACAAAATCCGGAGCTCCAACAAACTTACAACTGCCGCAATTTGGCGGCAAAATCCCGGATTTTGCGGCAAAATCTGGGCCGTTGAGCCCAGATTTTCTGGTACAGGTTTGTTGCGAGGTTGTTATCCACGTGGCCTTCTAGAATCTTGAGTTGTTACGTAGAATTCTCTGGATCCTGGATTCAAATTTGGGCTTTATCTTAGGCTTGGAATTAATCTCTTTAATTATTGCTAATTAAAGTGATTATTGGGCTTTCTCTCATTTCAGTTGTGGACCTGTAAAAATATAGAGAAGATGAGTAAAAATCATATATTTATTTGCAATATGCATGGGGATTATGTGGTAAAATATGCAATATTGTGTATCAATCACAAGGAAAATTCTCTAAGTGTTAGGATCAAACGCAAGGCTCAATGAAGCACGCGTTCAACAAGCAGATACAGATTCAAGCTGATGAAGCAAAGACACGGAGGTCGTCAAACCCGCGTCTTACCTACCAGTGCAAGAACCGAGTCTTGAGGCCAAAAACGCGGGCGTGAGCCTCGTGTTGGCAGTTCAATTCAGAAGAGACTTAAGAGTTAAGATAACTCTTCAAGTCCCTTAATGGCGAAAACCAGGTCGAGTGGTTCTTTACCTGAAATAGGGGCTTTCTGCATGGAAGAGCACGCATTTGCGTCTCTAGAGTGACAACACTCGACAACGAAGCCACAGGTCTTGTCTTTGGGGCCATTTTGATCGTGAATTCTGTATCGAAGATGAGAGAAAGAAGAAAAAAGCTCAGAGCTTTTCTTCTGAAAGTCCTCGACGTAGGGCTCAGTGGAGAAGAAAAGAGTCTAATAATGACTCTTGAAAGACTGATGTCTTTTATAAACACAATAATCCACCAAGATACGCGGCACATGTCTTGAGCCCAAATCTCCGCCTGACGTGTGGCACGCGCCTTGAACGCGATCCTCCATATCAAGGGAAAGGCGCTTCTTCGAGCTCCACACGACAGGTGGCACGAGTATTGAACGTGATCCACGTGTATCAAAGGAAAGGAGTCTCCTCAGCTCCGCTAGATACGTGGCAATGCCCCAGAACGCGAGTTTCCCGTTTAATAGGACCGTGTCTCTTTAAAGAAGGACCACATCACCACCTTGAAGTCTGCGTTACTTCAACAAAGTGAGAGCTACGTCTCCGCTTCAATATTCACGTCTCTCCATTATAAAGAGAGAGAAAGTCTCATTTCTACTGCAGATGAGGTCCGCATTTTCAAGGCAACATGACCTATGTGTCTCAAGACTTGCATTCAGCCTTTACTTCTGTAATCAGTTCAACAGTACACTGGCACAAGCAGGTGACTATTTTACCTCAGGTTTAACAGTACACCAACAACCAGCTCAGAGCATCGAGGAGTCCGGACTGCGCATCCAGATACTCATAATGATCATTTCTGATGGCTTCAAAGAGTTTAATAGTACACTCACGGAGACCAAAATCCAGACGAGATCAAGCTCAAGATATCTCAGAAGATTGTTAGTCTAGTCTTGAGAGCATTGCTGCTAAGAGAAAAGTTCAAAGTCTTTCGAAACCCGTCTTAGTCAACCATGAAGTTTTGAAAACTTTGGAGGGGGTCCTGTAGACTGTCTAATAATCACCAAAGATAATTCATCAGAGAATAGAGTCTATATTCCAGATGAGAGGCTAATCATAGGCACTCGTGTAATGCCAAGATGCAAAGCGTAAAGCCCGTGCCTCAACATCAGTACAGTTCCAAGACGCAAGGGTCAAAGCCCGCGTCCCAGCTGCACTGTAAATATCAAGACGCAGAGCATGAAGCCTGCGTCTCAACATCAGTACAGTACCGAGACGTGAGGGTCGAAGCCCGCATCCCAGCTGCACTACAATCTCAAGACACAGAGCATGAAGCCCGCGTCTGGCAGAGTTCGAAACCCGCGTCTAGCAAGGTTCGGAGTCAGTATCCAAAACGCGAGGCTCGAACTTCGTGTTCCGACTACAGAGAAGCTCTGCGTCTCGGTTATAACTGCCCTCATTACTGGGTCAATTACTGCCTGTGTAATGAGGGAGTTAACCCCTATTATGGAGGGTTTTTAGGAGACAGTTTACCCCTGAAACCCCTATAAATAGCTCAGTTTGCTACTAAAAAGGGGTCGGAAGTTTTTGGTCGATTTGGAGAATCTTGACCAGGACTTCTAACTGAGAAATACTTAAGAGTTCAACTCTTCTAATAACTTGCTGAGTACAAATTTGTTCTTGCCTCAGGTCTCTTTGAGATTTTATTGAACAAGAGCTGTGCTACTCTGTTCATAGTCTGAAGAGAAGATTCCCAGAAGATTATGGCGTTCACCCGGTCAACAGAAAACAAGATTATTTTCCACCACTACATCAAGAACCCAGCATTAAACAAAGAGAAGATTTGAGCTTGAACATCTTCTCTCTCTTTAATCAAGATTGTTTGAGATTGTTGTAATCTTTTATTTGATTCAAGAAAATTTTATTACGATCCTCTAAATTTTTCCCAGACCAAACACCTTTTCTTGAAAATCTTCTTCTCCTTCTTGACTTGGTCCAAAACTTTGATCAATAAGCTAGACTCCTCTTGAGTACTTGATGCAATCTTGATGCGCGAGCTCTTGAATCAACACGTGCTAGCTTCAAAACTTGACTTCGAATCTTTTGTTGAAGCTAAACACCGACTAAGATCTTGATCAAATATCTGAAACTATATAAATATAAGATCATTAGTACTATAACTACATGAGTTAATCATCATCAAAACTAGAATGATGGGCCTTTGGGCCAACACCAGAATGGAGTGTGAAATGATAGAATGACTGCTTTGGGCTCGGAAGTACAGGAAATAGCACTGAATCAGGAAAGTGACTGAAATCAAGCAAAGGTTAAGGAGTCGAGATTTGTTCAGGAAGTGGGTCTAAATCAATAAGTTGAAACTCTAGTCCAAATTCATTTCCCAAAGTGGAATGTGACTTTCTAAGATTGGTGATTCAAGTTCAAGAATGACAGGTATGAGAATCAAAATGGACTCTAGAATGTTGTTCAAGTTGGGTAACAAAATAGGAGTTAATATTGATTCAGAAATTTAAACTGAATCACAATTTGAGAATCTGAGTCATATTCTTCTTTGAGTTCAATTTCATAAAAATGAGAACTTGCCAATTTGTTATTGGGACTCTCAAAAGTATGGTATTGATCAAGTTCAATATGATGATCATAAAAGATTGGTGATTCAATTTCACGATGAATGGATACAATACTGACTCTGGAAAAGGATTAAAATTAGGCAAAGATACCGGAGTCAATATTGAATCAAAAAAAGAATTGAATTGCCAAGTTGAGATTCAGGATCAATTCATGCTCAAGTTCAATTTCAGAAAAGGGATAACTTGCCAAAATATTAATGTGGTTCTTAAAATTTTAATTTTGGTCAAGTTCAAATGGGTGTGCTGAAATTGAATCTTGGTTTCCAAAATAACATGATTCCTGGTCTAGATCGATAGAGTTAGAGATATATGAATTGGTCAAAGGTTGATAGAGCAAGTTTTCTTATTCTTATGAATGTTAATCAATTGACTCAGTTGTGTTCTAATCTATCGATAGACTGGGTAAAAGATTTTTGAAATTATTGTGAAGTCTCATGCAAGATTTTTATACTCTTTTTTAGCTCAGATTTTCTTCAAATGGTTGTTCTAGAAAGGGGGTGTAGGAATCTTGGTTTTGAAAAATTTATAAAGATTGTGAGTTCAACAAGTTTTGAGATTGTCGCTTGAACTCATGCAAGAGTATTATACTCGTGTCCAAGACTGATGGTTGGTCATTTTGAAAAGGAGGGACTGAGTATGACTCTTGAAAATATTATGGAATTGGGGAGTCCAACATTTCTTGAAATTTTTGTTCGGCCTCCTGTATGGCTTCTATACTCTTTTCTAACTCTGATTTTTCTTCAATAGGTTGTTCTAGAAAAGAAGTATATGAAGCATGATGTGAAAAAGTTTATGAATATTGTGAGTCGAGCTTGTTTAGTTAGGACTCAAGTATGGCTTGTACGACTTCCATACTCTTTTCTAATTTGAATTTTTCTTCAATGGGTTGTTCTAGAAAAGGAGTATTAGAAGCACAATCGGGGAATGAATATTCTGAAAATTATGAGAATTGTGAAAATTGTGGACAAAGAGATTAAAAATTTAACTCGTGGGAGATGAATCCCAGTCGACTCTGTGAAGAGTTGAAATTATTTTGAAAAATGTTTATCATCGGATAAGAGGTATGGGTTATATTGAGTCGAATAAATCAAATCTAAATTATTTGGTTGGTTCATGTAATTCAAAGTTGGATTGGAGTTATTCGAATCAAATAAGATCGATATGAAGTATGAATTCATATTGGATTGAAAAAATTATTATTGAGATCCATATCATAAACAAACACAACAAAAAATAAAAAACAAACAAACAAACAAACAAAAAGAAAGAAAAAATTAAAACCAAGCTTATACTAAGGTTGACCTAGACCTAGACGACTTCTAACTAGTTGATTATCCGAAAAAGATTGTTGTATGAACCCGACTACAAGCTAATCGGTCTGGTAGGGGCAAAATATGGTCGGAGGTATTCGTGCTTAAGCAACAGGCCTTAATTACGCCAAACCACGGTATCTTCAAGGCTTAACCTCTTAATCCCCACCTTAGACACCGATTTCATAAGAGTATGATTCTTATAAGTTTCAATTTCGGTCAATCTTTTAATGAGTCTGAGATATCCCTAAGGGCCAACGTCTATAAATTTTTATTAAGGCTTGGCTTGTGTGAGTGGGGAGGTAGTTTATGGGCTAAGGGTAATGACTTTCCCACCTTATATTATATTGGGTTTTCCCTTAAGTCTAACTCGTGCAAGTGTGCAATATAGACAAGAATAACACACAAAGCGAGTAAATCACCACGTATTTGTTCTATGCTATATGCAATACCATATGTACACCTCAGTCCAGCTCACAACAATAGAACAAAATATAGTTTATTAGAATTGAATCAACACGTGCCTAAATGCAAATGTCTAAACTGTTTTAAAGCCTTCAAATATCATATTTTAGTTCTTAATTTGTTATAGTGTTCAGGCAATCAAAGTAGATAATTAGCAGAAGAATCAAATAATATATGCAATTTGCAATATCCCTGCAAAAGATGAAGTTCATAGGCCACACAATTGCCGCGTTTACGCGGCTTTTTTGGCCTTTGCGCGACAAAATTAATGAAGCAGGGTCCCTACTTTCTAGAGCAGGGAGATGCAAGAAAGGTTATACTTCTGCAATGCTAAGTTTTTATAAAAATTGACTTGCACATCAAAACAGAGAAGAAAAATTTTACAAAAATGTGAAATCAAATTCCCGTCCCCGACAACGCTGCCAAAATTTTGATTGGGGTATAACCAACACTTGAAAATGTGTGTTTTTATAAATTTAATGAAAAGCGTGTGTGCTAATATTCCCTCTATACTTCCGTTATAGCATTGGCTCAATGGGTCAAATCCACAGGGACGGGAGGTGATAGGAGCATTAACGGTCCTTATTCACATAATATGTTAACTTGTTCTTCTTTGTTAAAGAATGAGAAAAAAGAAAGAAAAAATTCAAGTAATAGGTAGAGAAGGCGATGAAAAAGTGAAAAAAAAACAATAAAGAAGAAAGTTAAGAAATAGGTGAGAAAAACAAGATCGAATAAATGAAGTAAAACAAGAAGTGATATGGTGGAGTGATTTAGAAAATAGTTTTAAAAACAAAATAAAAGAAAAGATGAAGATGAAAACATAGGTAAACTAAGAGAGTGATGAAAACACCGATAGAAAAACGATAAAAAGATTTTGAAATTGATTTTTTTTAAACAAAGTAAAAAAGAAGTGATGAAAGAAAACTCATGACTACTAACTACTAATTGCTCCACTAATCATGCTAACCTCCTAGTGATAATTGCCTTACATGGATCCTTGGCCATCACTAGTCCTTGGCTTCATTAACGGGAAAGGAGTTCTTTGATTAGGCAATGGCTGATTTGGTAATGTTCTTTTTTATCTTTCATTAAGTGAGATTGTCAATTGACTTATCTGAACTTCTAGCCTATTAATAGACTAGTTATGATTGTTCATCATTGAGGCTTGAGTTTTGGACAAGATTTCTAATGCTCTTTACAAATTTGTTATTTTTTTATCTGGATGATTTAGTTGCTGCTGGTAAGCAGGCTGAAATTGGTCCGGTAAAGGCTGCATTCATACCATCAGATAACATCTATTGAGCTTAGTATACAGGACACTCCTCAAAAATATGAATCAAGGCATAGCAGTAGGTACAACCCGGATTTGGCATTTGGGGTTGTCTACTGAGTTTTGTTTCCTAACCTTTAGCAGTTCTAGTCTCCTTGTTAGTTGTGCAATTTTAGCCTCGACGGCTATAAAAGACTCAATGGAATGCATACTGGTTCTGGATGTTGTGGAATTAGTCTTTTCAGGACAAGACTCCCACTGAATGGTCTTTTCGGTTAAGGCTTCAAATAAATCCCAACCCTAGTCCTCATTCTTCTTTAAGAAATCTCTTTGACGCATATTCTCAAGGAGTGTTTTGGTTTGATAATCTAATCTGTCATAGAGAATTTGGCATTGCCGCCATTTCTCTATTCCATGGTGAGGACACTGGGCTAACAAATCCTCAAACCGCTCAAAATATTTTCACAATGGTTCATTGGTCTCTTGCCTAAATTATATTATATTTTTCCTGATGAGGGTGGTCTTATGGATTGGGCAGAATTTTTAAGGCTCCACAGGCCCGAACCGACGGCTAAGCTACCCACTTCTTGGTTTTATCCTTAAGAGCAAAGAGACTGAATCTCAATCTCACGGCGTCTTCTCCCAGCTGGGGATCCGCATCATCACAACATCTTCTTACTCTCGACTGAAGAAATATGCGTCCTCAAAATCTAGGAAGGATGTTTATAAATTGGGGTTTTAGCTCAAAATTATTACCATTGATCTCTGGTAACTGGAAGCAGGAGGGAAGTGATATTCTAATCGGGGAAGACTTATCCTGAAGTGACACGTAGTTGAACATGATTGGAATGAACTTAGGAGGTGGTGTAGGTGCAAGTGGAGTGTTCCTAACTAACCTTGATGAAATTGGATCCCTTGACCACTCTTGCGTGCACAACATAAACAACGTTCACCTAACAAACAAACATAAAAAAGGAACAAACAAGAAAAAAAGAAAACAATCTCCAAGCCTAGTCTAGAATACCTGGACCTAGATGACTCCTAACAGGGCGATTTCCCCGGGGAGGTTTTTGTATGAATCTGACCATAAGCTAATCAGCCAAGTAGGGGCAAATTATGGTGGGAGGTATCCGTGCATAATCAACGGGCCATAATTACGCCAAATCACGGTATTTTCGAGGCTTAACCTCTTAGTCCCCAACTTTAGATACTAATTTAACTAGAGTAAGATTCAAAACAAGTTCCATCCTCGATTAATTTCCTAATGAGTCTGGATGTCCCTATGGGCCAACGTCTATTAATTTTTAATTTAGGCTTGAGATTGTGAGTACTTGGAAAGTTGTTTTAGGCTAAGGAAGGGTGATGAAATCCCCACCTTTTCTTATTTTATTTGTGCGATGCCCTTAGAATCAATTTGTGTAAGGGGTTAGATAGTTAGCAGTTAGATTGCCATGAGAAGAAAAACATTAGCCAAGCATTATGTAGAAGATGGATAAGATTATAATGGAGAAGAAAGGAGACACATTTACATAGATTGTCACCATCTATTATATCAATGTCTCTCTTTCTCTCTGAATCTCTCTGCCCTAATACATGATCTAAAAAGAAATGAAAAATAAAAGAAAAAAGAAAACCTACACTACACTACATTAAAAGATAGAAAACCTAGCCAAATTTCAATCTGCTCGCGTTTCGACCAAACCATGCCATATTTATAGGCAACAGGAGGTTCTAGAAGACGAGACGAGGCCACGCGTCAAAAATTGACGCGTATGCCCACCACATTGCCGCGAAAACGCGGCTTTTGCCGCGTTTTTGTGGCAATACCAATGACCTAGGTCCCTGATTTTGGTGCGTGGGTTTGCCTCGCTCTGGGGACCTTCTAGATATACTCAGAATCGGTTATTTCCATCCAAATTTGCGTCAGACACCCGCAAGGGTCTAGATTCAATGCATCTTCTAGAAACTCCCTTACTTGGCCTCCAAGAAATGCGGATTTAATTACCCGAAATGGGTTAATTAAGCTCTTATTACCCTTTTGCCCTCCTTATCTTGATTATCTGCAGGAGAGACCAAAAACACGGTTTAGACCAACATTTTATTCATAAATCGTGGAAAAATGTGATATAATAATGCGAAACTGTAGACTAATCACACCCCCACACTAATATTTTGCTCGTCCCGAGCAAAATAAGAAAAGAAAAACTATACTACAAATATTATTACACCACTTTTGCAGTGACGCGATTGCACTGAGCGCGTACAATCCCGTTAAACCTCTAGGTTTTCCTAGAGGAGGAGTTTTGTCTCCTGAGTTTTCTTTCAGCGATTCCACCCACAAAATCCATAACGAAAAGAAGAAATTTTAGTATTTTGAAAACACATTTTGAAAGAGAGACGAGTTTTTGAAATATTTTTGCAAAAAATAAGCGATCTAAGATCATAAGTCCACCAAAAAATTTCTCCCTTAAACTTAGTCTATATGCAAGATCTTATCTTCCATTAAGGTAAGAATTCAAAATTAGATTGAATATTTTATCCTTCATAAAAACTAGATAATATGCACTTTGTGATAGTAAAGATTTCTGGGATTTCAACTCTAACCATCAAGCCATTTATTTATATATTTTTTTCTTTTTTTCTTCCCTTAGTATTCTTAGGCTTTCTAATTTACCTGGGTAGTAAGCCTTTAACCGATGACTCGCAGACCAGACAATTTTAGGGCACCAGATGAGAAACATCCCTCGAGTTTAAGGACTCGAGTAAACAAGGCCACAAAACTAAGAAAATTATTTGTTCCTTATTACCACCTTTAGGCGTGAATAATCATGCTTCTTGAGGCATAGTTATCCAGCTTCATAAGTGATTTTTTTTCTTCATATATTTTTTTATTTATTTTTACTTTATGACATTTTAGGTCTTTGTTTCCATTCTAAAAATTGTGTTTGTATGAAGTGCATACTATCTAAGGCAAAAAATTTATAAATTATCTCTCCAATTTATCTTACTTAACTTATAATTTTAAACAAGATCTATTATTTCAACTGGATTTAAGATGTCATAATTAAGGCTTCCTTAATTTCTAAGATCATCTTAATTTTCTTAAAATTAGATCAAAACTTTGTCTCTTATTTCAAAAAGTTTTTAAAGAAAGTGAAAAATCCTATACAAAAGGGAAATTCTAAGAATATCCTAAAAGAAGTGAAGAAAGAAAATTCAAAAGAACGTGGAATATTCACATGTTCAATTCCAACTTCGAATGAATGAGATATTCAAGTCTAAAGTTTGCCTAATTCAAAGCCAAAATGAGACTAAAGGTAGCTAAAAGTATTTAGTCCCACATTGGTCATGGGATGAAAGTTTGAATTGTTTAAATAGAGAAAAATGGGAACAAAGAGTGTGCCCTTTGGATACTTGGAGTTTTCGCGCGTGATTAGGGGGGCACCGTGCCCCCCCGCGCGCGCCGCCGCTGGCCGGCGCCGGTGCCGGCTCGGGTTTGGGTCCGGGTTCGGTTTCCCTACCCGTCCGGTTCTTTTTGAATCGGTCTCACGGGTATGGGTTATCGTGGATCATACCCGCTCCGCCATCCGGATCCGAACTGCCCAGCGCAACGACTGTCAGCGAACAGTTGGGCGGTTGCTGTGGTTGCTGTCTGAAACGAACCGTTGCAACGGTTCAGACCGAACCGTTGCAACCGTTCGGTTGGGTTCGAA
This sequence comes from Agave tequilana, assembly GCA_038442645.1. Taxonomy (NCBI): domain Eukaryota; kingdom Viridiplantae; phylum Streptophyta; class Magnoliopsida; order Asparagales; family Asparagaceae; genus Agave; species Agave tequilana. Next base: position 11,871 of record JAVJIF010034869.1, on the reverse strand, counting down.
CACTTTTACCCCTCCTGGAGCGCTATAAATAGCGCTCCATTTTCTCAAACAAAACATACAACACAAACAGAAGCAATCCTTCCTCTGCATACTGAAGTGGGATTTTCTGCAACTCAATTTTGAAGTGATTTCCAACAGGAAGTGGGGATTCTGCAACTCAAATTCCAAAGTAACTTCCAAGAGATTCTGAAAAATTCATTCTGAAAGAAGAAGGCTCAGAAAATTCAACAGATTCTCTAATAGAATTGTTGTCTGAATCTATGACTTCCAAAGAAGAATATTCTTCTACCATCCTCCTTTCTCTCCAGTGGATGCTCCTCCAAAGTAAAGACAAAAATTCTCCCTGAAATTTGTCTTGGTCCTGCTGCTTCAATTATCCTGTGAAGATACTGGTTAACTATGGTTCGACCGTACGGTGATTTGGTAGTGCTATCCAAATACCGTGAAGAAGTGTTGTATCTTGGGAGACCAGCGTCCAGTAACCCGTTAGCACCATTGCGGGTGACGTAATTGTCTTAAGGAGATTCACTATAAGCGTACCTCACTCCAAGTACTGTATAAGTGAATTAATTTTCTTTATACAGGGGTTATACTGATATTTAGTATATTGAGGCTGCTTATACCAGTCTAATTGGTGTTTAACCAAGGAAGGTAATTGAAAGGTGGTTCTTTAATTAAGAAACGTTCTACTGAAAAAAAACCTCCCACCTGATATTCACCGACCTGGCCAATTAGATCAGTGATATTTCGGTGATATTGATTAGTTGTCAGATTGATCCTAAAAACTAACAATCTTAAGACAGTTAATTTGAAGTTTCTTACTTCTGTTATGCTTGAACTTGCAGAAAATGTCTGAGACTAATCAAGACAGCTAAAGCAAGATACCAAACATGTAGATACAAACTTTGATGCCTACTCTACTTCCTAACTCGAAGCCGGAGAAGCCAGGAAAATTTGATGGCACAGAATTCAAGAGGTGGCAACAGAAGATGCTCTTCTGCTTGACCACTCTGCATCTGGCTAAATTCCTGCAAGAAGATCCACCAGAACTCGGAAATGATCGGGACTTAGTCCTTGCAGTCGATGCATGGACTCAAGGTGACTTCCTTTGCCGAAACTATATTTTGAATGGACTGGATAACTCTCTTTATAATGTTTACAGTCCAATCACAACGGCAAAGAAGTTATGGGCCAATCTTGATAAGAAGTACAAGACTAAGGATGCCGGTACCAAGAAGTTCATCGTAGGAAGATTTCTGGAGTACAAGATGGTGGACAACAAGACTTTGATCAGTCAGGTGCAAGAGTTCCAACTTATATTGCACGAGATAGAAGCCAAAGGTATGATTCTACCTGAAACATTTTAGGTTGCTACTATCATGGAGAAACTCCCAACTGCGTGGAGAGATTTCAAGAACTACCTGAAGCATAAGGGTAAGGAGCTGAAGTTGGAAGATCTCATTGTGAGGCTTCGAATTGAGGAGGATAACCGAAAGTCCGAGAAAAGAAGCAGTAAGAACTCCTATGAAGCCAAGGCCAATGTGATCGAAGACTCAAAGGGGAAAGCGTCTACTTCCAAAGGCTTAAAGCGAAAGAAGACTGCCCAAGGGTACAAAGGCAAGGTCCAAGAAGGTAAGAACATGCGCAGCCGTCTTAAACAAAGAGGGGCATAAGGCGAATGAATGTCGCAGCCTACGGTATGAAAATGTTCCAAAAGGACATGTTAAAGTTGTATTCTCTTGGTTTTCAGGAGCAATGGGAATTTGGTTGTATCCTAAATATCTATCCAGGAAACAATATAGTTATGTCCAGCCAGTCTTTTCTAACATCTGATCTATGAAGGGAAGAGGAAAATGGTCTTTATGTGGCGGAGTTCAGCTTACGATAATCAATGCAAACTCGAATCTTTGTTGGAAGATAGTTTGTACTAATACTTTCTTGTCATTTTCTACAACAGTAAAGCCGGCTTTTTTGGGCACAATGTGGACTGAACTCACCCATTGGCTATCAGATATGGGATAAATTATCCCATTGTCTAGCAGTTTAAGGATCTCTACACGGATAGCCTCTTGCATAATGGGGCTGAGTCTATGCTATGGGTTACGTTGGGTTTTGCCTCCTCTATCAGATGAACGTAATGTTGCACAATGGATGGGTTGATCCCCTTGATGATGGCCATGGTCCAACCAATGGCCTCCCTATTTTTCCTTAATATAGCAAGAAGATCCTTTTCTTATTTTTCCGTTAAATGGGAAGCAATGATCACTGGGAAAGCTTCTTTTTCACCCAGTATTGGTTCTTGAGATGACTAGGGGGAGCTTTCAGTTGAATGAAAGGTTATGATCCGTTAAGAGTTGTTCTTCTTGCAAGATGTTGGGTTGCGTTTGTTGCCCACTTTACTGTCCAGTCTACTATCTGATCAATTGCAAATCAAATTCGTGTTCAGACTCACACTCTAGTTCTTCCTCATGTTCACCGGTTAGTCCTTCATTAAGTTCACTTCAAATGATTGGTCATCCATATCTCGAGGTTGTTTTTTTAGGTGAAAAACATTCACCTCCTTAGTCATGTCGCTGAAAGTTAAGAGCATTGACCCGTTCCTACAATTTATGATCACATTTGATGTTACTAGGAAGGGTCATCCTAGAATGATGGGGTCTAAGCTTTTGGATTCAACAGGGTTTGTGTTCCAAAATAATAAAATCACGGGTAGATGAACTCCTCGACCTGTATAAGGACATCTATAATTTTCTTGGGGATTTTTACAGAACGATCAGCTAATTGTATAATAACCCGAGTTGGATGGAGGTAGCCTAGCCGATTTGCTAATACACGAAAAAGAGAAGCAAGTTGATACTTGCTCCGAGATCAAGCAGTGCTCGATTTATGGCGGTATGTCCTATAATACATGAAATAGTTGAGCATCCGGGGTCTTTGTATTTTACATGGATCGGCCCGGATAGCAACTCGCTGATGTTTGATGCAAGGAAGACCTTTTTAGGAATATTTGTTTTCCTTTCTTGGTGCACATGTCTTTTAGAAACTTGGCATATGTTAGGACTTGTTGAATGGCATCAAAGGTGGCACATTTATCTGGACTTGATTAAACATCTCTCTAATCTTTTCCATTTGAGCATTGGTCTTGGTGTTTACTAACCTATTAGGGAATGATACAATAGGCTTGTATGTTTGCTCAGCTAATTTTTCCTTTTCGTCAGACTTTGAAGTAGATGATTGTGAACTTGATGATGAAAACAGATCGTTTGAAACAGGCTTTGGTTGTGCAAATATTGGCGGATTGGACACTAGAGTATTTGAAACATGGTTATCTACTTGTTTTTCAGACCTTAAAAATGGCCATCACTAGTCCTTGGCTTCAAGAGACGGTACAAAGCATGGTACATAAGATGGTTCTTCACATCTAAACACATACATTCCATACAACAAGTGCAAGCTACTATTAGATCATCAAAACTAATTAGAGATGAGCATGAAATAAAAAGAGAGGGAAGTAGAGTTTTTTAGATTTTCTTTCTTTTTTCACCTTTTTTAAGATGTTCTTAGAATTTTTCCTTTTTGTATAAGAATTTTTCCTTTATTTAAAAACTTTTGAAACAAGAGACAAAGTTTTGATCAATTTTAAGAAAATTAAGATGATCTTAGAAATTAAGAAAGCCTTAATTATGACATCTTAACCTAGTCAAAATAATGGATCTTATTTAAAATTATAGGCTACGTAAGATAGATTAGAAAGATAATTGATCCTAAATTTTTTGCCTTAGATAGTATGCACTTCACACTTACATATTTTTGGGGAAATAAAGACATAAAATACCATAAAGAAAATAAATAAAAAGAAAATATATGGTATATATGAAAAAAAATCACTTATTAAAGCTGGATAACTATGACTCTAGAAGCATGATTATTCACGCCTAACGGTGGTCAAAAAACAAATAATCCCCTATATTTTGTTGCCTTGTTTTTACTCGAGTCCTTAACTCCGAGGAATGTTTTCTAATCTGATGCCCTGAAATTGTCTGATTTGGGAGTTATCGGCTAAAACTCACTACCCGGGTAAACTAGAAAGCCTAAGAAAACTATGAGAAGAAAAAAGAAAAATATAAATATAAATAAATAGCTTCATGGTTAGAGATGAAATCCCAAAAATTTTCACTATCACAAAGTTCATATATCTGGGTTTTATGAAGGATCAATTATTCTATCCAATTTTGAATTCTTACTTTAATTGATAAGAAGATCTCATATAGACAAGTTTAAGGAGGAATAATTTTGTGGATTTATGATCTTAGATCGCTTAAATTTTTTGCAAAAATATTTTAAAAAATATCTCTCTTTCAAAATGCATTTTCAAACAGATAACTTTTGTTTTCTTTCCTTATAAATTTTTGTGGTGCAATCTGCTGAAAACCCTCAGAGACAAAACTCCTCTAGGAGAACCTAGAGGTTTAATGGCTTATTGCACAAGCTCAGTGCAATCGCGTCACCTGCGACAGTGGTGTAATCACTTTCTTAGTTTAGTTTTTTTCTTTTCTTGTTTTGCTCGGACAAGTAAAAGATAAGAATGGGAGTGTGATTAGTCTATAATTCTATATTTTTACATCACATTTTCCCATTTATTTGTTAATAAAATGCTGATTTCTAATGTCTTTTCTCTTAATGTTTAGGTCCACATTTTAATGGAGAAGAAGGCCTAAAATTTCTAATTTAATTGAATTTAATGAAGATTATTTGAGCTCAATCCATGAAGCCCAGTTTTTGTAACACCAGAGGATATTCAGGGAATAAAGGACATCTGGACAGAGCCAGGCTGTCAGAGCAGACGCTCGCATATTGGCTGAGATTCTGCAGCGAAAACGCGCGCCAGCCGCGTTTCTGCGATAGAGCCGCATTTCGCGACAGTTTGGTGGGCCTACGCATCGATTTTTGACGCGTGGCCATGTTGGCCCAAAGGCCATTAGCCCTATATCTTGATGATATTTTGATGATAACAAAACATATCTAGTTATGTATTTAACAATTTTTGTTTAAAAGAATTTCAGTTAAATAGGTTGATTTGACGGCTCCACAATCAAGACTCACAAGTTTGGAGTTCGCCAAAGATTTGCATTCCAGCCAAGCACAATAGGAAGCTTCGGGAACAAGACGATGAAGAAAAGACCAAGTCAGATCAAGACTATGAAGAATACCAAGATTTGTATTTGTATTTTTCATTTTAGATATTTTGTCAAAACCTAGATGTTAGAAGTAGAGTTATGGGATTACCACCTACACACACATTTTAATTTGGTTCATGACTTCAAAAAGGATTTTTTAATTTCTATTTTCAATTTAGAGTTAACATGTTTAGATTAAGTTTTTGGAAAATAGTTTAAGTTTTTGGAAAACATTTATTTGGAAAAACAAGTTTTATCAAAGAAGTTTTTATAAAATGTTTCAAACTTGTTAGAATAGTGACATAGGCTCACACTCTAAGTTTTATAGATACAAACTTCAAATCCAAGACCTATTCCCTAAACCCAGGTTTCAGAGTTCTGGAAGTTCTGATTTTCAGAACTGACAGAAATCAGTCGACCGTCCCGGTCGACCGGCGCACACAATTCTGTGCATGTCCGTGTCAGTCGACCGTCTCGGTCGACCGAGCACTGTGCAGTGCTCTCGGGTTGTTTGGGTCGACCGGGCGGTCGACGTAGATCCCCAACGGTCGGATTTTTGACCGTTGGCGGTCGACCGTCCCGGTCGACCGGCTACTGTCAGATTTTCTGACAGACTCCAACAGCTCTATTTTCTGACAGTTTTTTCTTTTGGGATTTGATCCCAACGAATCTCTGGAGCTGTTTTTGACCCCTATAAATAGGAGGTCACTTCAACATGATAAGATAATAATAAGATCATTTTTACAAGAGATTTTCAAAAGATTTACAAGTTTTCAAAAGGCTTTCATTTAGAAAAGATTTTCTCTCCAAAAGCCTAAATTTCTAGACAACCATTTGAAGTCTTTACCTCTACTTCTCTCTAGCTATTGCACTACACAATCCCATAATTCTTCATCTACATATTGGTTCTAGGATTGTGCAAGTGAGCGAATTTTTGATCAAGTGTGATCCTTTTCTTCTTGAGTGAAGTTGTAGAGGCATCGGCTCAAGGCGAGCTAGTGTGCTCTCTGGGTGGTGTTGCAGCATCACGAGAGATAGGACAAGTGTGTCCTTGTATTGGTGATCCAGTGGGATCTTCAATAGTGGAAATCCTTCAAGTGTGAAGGCGGGGACGTAGAGCGTGGCTCGAACCTTGGAACCTATCTGCGTGTTTGCGTTTGCTCAAATATCTCTAAACTCTAAACTCTTTAATTCTTGCACTATTGATTGCTTCATTTATTGCAAGTCTTTTATTTGAGCTAATTGTGATAGTTGAATTTTTAAATTCCGCATTTGTGCCATTTACATATAGCCATCACCTATTCACCCCCCCTTCTAGGTGATTTCAATTGGTCAGAGCCTAACCCTAGTATTTGGTTTAACCACCTTAGGGAGATCCTTGTTATTAGCTATACTATTTGTTGCATTCTTCATATTTGTGCATTTTACTATTCATCTATAGCTTCACTTGATTTTTCTAGCATCAAGTCCCCACCTAAATTTGATGGCTTGAACTTCCCCATTTTGAAAGGTCAAGATGAACTCTTCCTTAAGTCCCTAGGAGTTAGGGTAGCTAGGGCCATAACTAAAGAATTTGTAGAGCCTCTCACCGATGAGAGATCATGGTCCGAGGACACTACAAGGACTATGAGGCTAATGCTAGGGCTCAATATGCTTTAAAACCCAAGCCCTTAATGAAGATGACCTCTCACGCATTATTAACTGTAATCTGCATATGAGTATGGAATGTTTTAATTGTGACTCATGAGGGAACGTCACAAGTCAAGAGATCCAAGATTGACTTGCTACGTTCTCAATATGAGAATTTTTATATGCTTGAAAGTGAGAGTATTGATGACATGCTCACTCGTTTCACCAAGATCACTAATGCTTTATCTTCTCTAGTGACACGATCGACAATGACCAAAAGATTCGCAAGGTCATTAGAGCTCTTCCCAAAGCTTGGGAATCAGGCAACAACTCTCAAAGACTTACGATCGGAGGAAATGGACTTCTCCGGCTTCATCGGTAATCTCAAAACCCATGAGATGGAGATGAAGGTAAGAGAAGAAAGGGAGGCACCCAGAAGAAAACAATCGCCTTCAAAGCCACTCCAACCACTATTGAAGAGGATGACTCATCGGAGGATTGCGATGAGGACTTTGCCATGCTTATCCGGAAGGTAGGCAAAATGTTTTACAGGAAAGGAGGCAAAGCAACTTCCGAAGAGGGAAACTCAAGGAAGGTTTGAAGAAGAGAGAAGAACCCGGTCCTTTGCTTCCATTGCAAGAAGATCGGACATCTCATAGCGGATTGCCCCGTTCTCCAGCAGCCACCCTCCAAGCATGCACCAAAGAAGAAAAGGCTATGGTAGCAACGTGGGATGACACGGAGTCGGAATCCGAAGAGGAGAACGACGCCGCTCATATGTGCTTCATGGCACAAGGTGAGGATGCTTCTAAGGTAACCCTTGATAACACTTTAGAAGATGATGATCTTACAAAGGATGAACTTGCTCATTTTTTCGAAGAGTTACAACAATATATGAGATCTCTCAATCTCATAATAAAAAATTAAAAAGGAAAATGATGTTTTAAAGAATAAACTTGATACTTGTCTTAGTGAGAAAAATGTTTTATCTAGTGCTTTTGAAAAATTAAAAGGTGACTTTGATAAATATAAATTGGCTAATAAAGAAAACCCCCATTGTTCTTGTAATAAAAAATGAATTTGTGGAAATTTAAAAACGTGTTGAAAATTTGGATAACACTTAAAGAAGTATGCTTTTGATCTTAATAAATTTGCATCTAGATTTCTAAGGGAGTAACCCAAGGAACATACCACCATGCTCATGCACGGAAACATGCACACACACAATAGCATGCACATATGTATGGTAGTGTAAAATTTATGTATGCACGCATTGTGGCCGCAAAGGCCATTTAGAAAAATTTGTTTTGCTAAGCATAATGTACATAACAAACATGTTTGGTTCGCCCCGGTACTAACCCTATGGACCCAAGAAAATTTGGGTACCAAAAGACCCGCCAATTTTAGTTGATACAGGTAGATCTACTTCCTCCAAGACATAGGGGGAAACGGTGCCCGAGTGGTGGATGCAACAAAGCCCAGATCACATCAAGCTTGCAGCGTCGCTATCGGGAGGAGGCACCTATATTTTGGAGATGCCCTATGTTCGTAACTTCTCCATTTAAAATTTAATTTTTTGTTGATATATATACAAATGTATAGAAGTGTTAACTTATTTTTGTGCTCTATAGACATATGCTAATGTAGAGTTACATTTCTATCTCAATTGTGTATATGCCATATTTTTTTTTGTTTGATATCTTTTGTGAATGTCCATATATCTATTCTTCATGATATATCTATGTACTCATCGTATTTCAAAACTAAAATTAATTTTTGTAAAGATTTTCATATTTAAAGCAAATCCTTAGAGATGGCAATTGCGCACCTCAATTCATTCAAGAGGAATCAAGAGGATGAAGTTCAGAACCCGTCACTGTGGTATTCGGCTTCAACATCTCTAAAACTTTGCAGTATATATGAAAATTAAAATAAAATGTCTTGTATGTAATTTGGCTGATAAGTTGACTTAATGAAGATTAAAACATGTTGTTTGTATAATTATATCATCCTTGTATTTAATTAAAAATTTTTTAAATTTTCCTTCTGGCTGTTGCTGCAGACTCTCTTTCAGGCAAAGACGGTCACCGTAAATAGGCGCGGTCGACCGATTTCGCCTGAAATAATTGCCTTTATTTTTTATCTGCTCGTCGGTCGACCGTCCTTAGACCCGGTCGACCGCTGCAAGTTTGCAGAACTCTCTCGGATCCTTGGGTCGACCGACCCGGTGGATCACGCGCTCTGAGATTACAGAGCTCTCGTTTTTCTGGGTCGCCGACCGTCGACCGTTCTCGATTTCAGCCCTAAACTGCTATTTATTTTCACTTTTTATCTCTCACTCTTTCAGCCGACGAACCCATTTCCTCTCCTTCTCCAAATTTCCCTATCTCTCTAATCTCTCAATCATTTCAAAATCCACTCAAAACCCACCTCATACTCCATCTACAAGTGCTTGATCTTCAGTTCAGGTCTTCTCATCCGCTGGATTCAAAGATTTTTAGGTTTTCTTGATCTAGGGTTTTGGATCTTCATCTCTCAGGTAAAAATCTGATTTTTCTTCCTCTGATCTTACTATCTAGCTTCTAGATCTTCCCTTATTTGTCATCATTTCTAGGTCTCTAGCTTTCTAGATCAAGCCCTAACCTAAAAATCATCTTTTTCTTCATAACATGCCTACATCTAAAAGGACTAGGACTAGAAGGCAAATCAGTAGCTCATACCTCTTCCCACACTCCAAACCTAAAAGAACCTTTATAAATGAGCTTGCTGGAAACCGTTATATCAATCTTTCCAAGAGAAAACATAATTTCGGGAGATTTGTAGTTATCCAAGACTTTAACACCTTGATATCCCCCGTATCTTGCAGAACAACTCCTTAAAACGATTTCTTAAACATTAAAGAACAAGTTTATACATCCCTCGTGTGCCTTATTTCTATGCCAATCTCTCTTTTGATGGAAACCGTATCTTCTCTAGAGTCCTAGGCAGGGACATTGACATAAGCATTGGTCAGTTCGCTGATATCCTACATCTCTCCCCTGGTGGAGGCTGATATATATTCCCATGACCTTCATGATTATGTTTTCCGGAGGGTGAGTCCTGCGCTCACCGCATCCACATTGATTCACGGGATGACAACCCCGGCTTGGTCAGAACGAAGTTGTGAGCAGGTTCACTCTCACTTCCCAAGTCTAGCCAAGATTATTTTCTATGACATTGTCCCTAATCTGGTGAATATAGCCATACTAGGGGTTTGTGCCTTTGATTATCTATTGTCTTTTGCGAGGCATTAAGATAAATTTTTTCCCGTCTCATTGCTTCCCACATGGCATCCGACCAGATTCGCATGTCCGTAGGGGTTTACCCTTTGGCATGATTATCACCCCCTGTCTTCTCAACTCTAGGCTTCGATCTTTCTTCTGAGACTTCTGATGATCCTCAAATAGACATTGACGGAGTTCTATTGAAAAGGATGGAAGCTCAGTTGCGTCGTCACGCTCCTGTGCAACCTCCTGTTCCTCCTCCTATTGTTCCTGGATCTTCATCAGCACCTGGGTCTTCTTCGGCCCCAGGGATATCTTCTGCTCCTAGCCTTGTCTCACCTCAGATTTTCAGGCCATGATTTCTTCTCAGATTCAGGAGCACCATCCTGGATTGAGCAGCGAGAGGCAGCTTTTCGTACGGAGATGGACGCCCGTTTTCCAACAAGAGGCCGCTTCCCGTGAGGAGTTGAACTCACAAATCCGAGGAATTCGTAACGATATGTCCTATTTTGCTGACTCCATGAGATTCATGGATACGCAATTTGAGGCGCTCTTTACGAAATTCGATATGTTTACTCCTGATCCCTCTACCATTGCTCGTCCCCTTCCCTCCACCGGTCCTCCATTTCCTACCAGAGCTCCTTCATCTGTTCCCCCCCTCGACCAAAGGCTGCTCGGCGTTGATCCAGAGGAGGCAGCTTCTTCTTCTTTCTTCTTTCTTCAGAGGAAGACGATGATGGTGATAAGACCATGGCTGAAGGCACTACTGTGGAGAGCTCATCAGAGGACGACGAGATGATGACGATGATGAGGGCGACGATACTGGTGATGCCTAGTGATGAGAGTGACTCCCCTTATTTGATGATGTCAAAAAGGGGGAGAGTTATTTGTTGAGAGAGACTCCATATTTTGTGTATTTATATTTATATTTTTGTAGTATTTTCTGTTGGTGGGACACTCTTTATCTTGTATTTATATTTGTGTGGACATGTATTTGGTGGGACTTTCTACTTGTTTTAGTTATCTACTTGTTTATGTTACCTTCTTTTTATAACATGTGTTTTCACTTTCTTTTATGTCATGAGAATTTGTTGGCATGGACATATGATATTATCATAGATTGTTATCATTTGCAACATTTATCTATGCCTGAGTATGTTTTTTAGTATATGCATGTGTTGAAGGGGAGCTTCACTTGAAGTCTCTACCCAAAATAGTTGAGATAACTAAATATGTTTTGTCATCATCAAAAAGGGGGAGATTGTTGCCCAAAGCCATTATCCCTATATCTTGATGGATATTTTGATGATAACAAAACATATCTAGTTATGTATTTAACAATTTTTGTTTTAAAAGAATTTCAGTTAAAATAGGTTGATTTGACGGCTCCACAATCAAGACTCACAAGTTTGGAGTTCGCCAAAGATTGCATTCCCAAGCCAGCACAATGGAAGCTTCGGGAACAAGACGATGAGAAAAGACCAAGTCAAGATCAAGACTATGAAGAATACAAGATTTGTATTTGTATTTTTCATTTTAGATATTTGTCAAAACCTAGATGTTAGAAGTAGAGTTATGGGATTACCACCTACACACACATTTTAATTTGGTTCATGACTTCAAAAAGGATTTTTTTAATTTCTATTTTCAATTTAGAGTTAACATGTTTAGATTAAGTTTTGGAAAATAGTTTAAGTTTTTGGAAAAACATTTATTTGGAAAAACAAGTTTTATCAAAGAAGTTTTTATTAAAAATGTTTCAAACTTGTTAGAGTAGTGACATAGGCTCACACTCTAAGTTT